>JBBPJU010001285.1:0-12765 GCA_038088875.1 Austroboletus festivus | reverse complement strand
CTTCTCCTTGGTTTGAGGTTCTGTCAGTGTTGATGGCTATCCTTTTGATTTTTAATTTTGTAAGGGGTAGACATAATTTTTGGGTGGTGGTTTTGTTAATGAAGCAGTTGGTGGCCCTGCTGTCAATTAGGGCTTTGATTTCAGTGTTTCCTGGAAGTATTTGAACTGGGATCATGATTGATTTTTGTTCTATAGACTGTGCATTCCAGGTCATAGGAGAGTGACACACTGACTGAGCTCTCCATATCAAAAACCTTTAGCTCTTTTCACTCAGGCCCATAGTTCCTTTATGCTTATCTTAGCAATGGTTTCTTCTTCTTCCCCTTAATAGATCAGATCTTCATAAACCTCCTTTAGGATTTTGATTACATCCTCTTCTTTGACATCTTTGTCTTTGAGAACCTTGATGTAATCAGTGATTGCCGATGATGCAGGGGTGATATCAGAGATTTTCTTAGTTTGTTTCTTCTTTTGGAATTTATTGGTATGGGAAGATGTTCCTGGCTGCAGATAATTCCTAGTGGAGCACCCTACTTTATGACAAATGAAGCAGCAATTTTCCTTTACATGCTTAGTGTGATTGAATGGTGACATTTTAATAACATCAACATCTATTGTGTTTGGATCATGCATAGTGGGTTGCACTTTGAATTGATTCCCTTTCAGGTCTCAGACTCTTTCGATCTGCCTTATCTGTTTGTGACTGGCCTCAATCCAGTCTTTAAAGATTTCCAGCTCCTTGATTCCTATGACCTTTTCCACAATTAAGGGGTTAAGGCCCCTGACAAACCATTCCATCAGGGTAGTGTCATCTGTTAACTTTGCTTTTCCTGCGTAAAGCTGGAAGTCCTGTATATATTCCTGCAACCGTTTTGTTGTAGGAAAGAATTCTTTATCCTTCTGTTTAAGAGCAGCTAACTTCCTTTGATGATCCAGATGGACTTCTTTGGATGAGAATGCTTCAAGGAATTTCTTCTTGAATATTTTCCAACTCTGGATATCTGGGATCATTCCTTCTTCTCACTGATTGTAGTATGCTTCTGAGAATGTCTTTCCTCTTCCCTTGCTCATCTTATTCAGGGCAGTATTGATTTTGTCCTGATCATAGGTGTAGATATCATTATTCATGGAAAAGTAGTTGCTTATGGTCATGATCCACCATATGGCATCTTCTCCTTCTCTGGAGAAATCAGTTGGTAAACCAGCTCTCTTTTCAGTCTTTTGTTTTGATGATATGGAATGTAGGACAAGTAGTCCAAGCCACTGAGCGATGAACTTGTCGAAGGTGGCAAGCTTCAGTCCATATTGGACACAGATGGAAAGGATAGCTTCTTTTGCAGCAAAGAACTCGGGTGTGAGGATGAGGTGCAGGGCTAGAATCTGTCACACAGAGATTCTCTTGAGAAGTGGTAGTCCATCCACCACTTCAAGGTATGGCTGACTCCACATAAGATTGCATAGAATCTAACTGGGGAAATACCCCCTTATGATACAGGCATTTATATACTAATTAGACTAGTGGAGGGAATTTCCTGCTAAAAGTGGGGAATTAAACCTTATCCTGAGTTGAATAAGGTTGAATGAAAAGCATCTGAGATGAAAGTCTAAAAAGGCTACATGCACTGCCCAGAAGGATAAAAAGAGAAAAGGGGCAGGGCATGATGGTTCCCTGTTAATTTGCGTCTGAACCTTAATATAAGATTTTAACTCTAAATGAATAAGGTGTTATCTATTAGAGATTTTATCAGAAAGAGGAAATAAGGCCCTCCCTGGGCATATGCTGTGAGGAGTGGGAAAGGTGGAGAGTGCCACAGACATGTCTGGGTAAGATCTCCATTAGAGTAACTGACAATGAGGGTGAGAATGTCTATCTTAGAAAAAAGGGAAAGAATATGCACCTCTTCTGAAGAAGTCCATCTCATCTCTCCAGTTCCAATTAAACCACACCCCATTTGAAGGGGGAATGTTCTCCTGATCTTCACTGGGGGAGTAGTTCCACTGCACGAGGGAACTTCTCCATGCCATTGGATTTGTTAGGTCCTCTAGGCTCCCTTCTCCACTGCTCGAAGGAAAAAGATGGGGGTGGTCCAACTCATCCAGAAAGGGTGTCAGAGGCCTCCTCCACCATTCCATAACACTCAACATGATGGGTGGATCAATATCCAGGGCAAAGTCCTCTTCTACTGGTTGAGACATAGCTGTATTAGATGGGACAGGAGTTGGAGTCCTGTTGGCAGCAACAGTTTCTATGTTAAGGGCCAGAGGTGTGGGTAGGCTCTGAGAAGGGTGACAATAGGTTCAGGATGTATGGGGTCAGGGGTTGTGATGATGGCTAGGAGAAGTAGAGCTTCCTCCAATTCGAAGTCTTTGAGACTGATCGGAGATAGGGTGGTTTTGATAGGAGTTGTCAACATTTTGGATTTCTTCTCCCTTCAATGGGAGATCAGCAGTGGAGTAAATAGTGACAGATCTTCCCTAGTGGGGATTTGGGCCCACTAGACTCTTCTTGGAAGAACAAGGAATGAACAAGATTCAACTAGATCTTTTGTGATGCAATCTATGGGTATAGATTAAGGGCACAAAGAATTCCTAGCATTCTAGCTATCACTCAACAGTAGACAGGAGACTAATAGAAGTCTGGAATATAATAGAAGTCTTGATCGGTGACCTTCACTTAAGGGGCAACCATGGAACCAAATACCACATAGATTAAATGTAGATCTAGTTAGGGAAACTACTGTACATGGCAGTCATATTTATAGGGGAGTAGGAATACTGCCATGACCATAAGAGGTGGTCATGGGTAGGAGGGGGACTGTCCATAGGGCAAAGGGTACTAGAGATAAGCATGGATGGGAGAAGGGAGTGATTGCACCAGTGTAAGGGTGCAATCAGAAAGGAAAAGTGTCCATGGATAAAAGGAAAAGATAAGAAATAGAGTTCATACAAATTGGTATGTGTTACAGAATGGTGGACTCGTCTGCTGACCCCATTTTCTGATGAGTTGGATAGACCCCACTTGTCATGGATGAAAGAGATGAATGATCCCCTGTGAGATGCCCCATATTTTTCTTGTGAGTCATTACTCTGAGGAAACCTTTACCATTATGCTAGAGAGAAAGATGCAATGCCCAACTGGACAGGGAACCCTGATGATTGGGGGATGGCCTCCCCTGAGGGAGAAGTTGACTCCAGGAGGGACACTGAGACTAAGTGGTACTCTTGGGACACCACCATGGATGAACACCCTTTCTGACAGCTAGAGATCCCCTTAATCTTCCTTCAAAAGCACAACACCCTTCCCTTCTCCTCACTGCATCTGAACGTAGTGCTTTGACCTCCTTTATCTCTGAGATCTCTAGCTATAAAGAGGACATTTATTTTTACCTTATAATAGTGATACTTATGTGTGAACTCTCCCACAATCATGAGAGAGTTCTCATGCACTGCCCCCCTTCTTTGTTTCATTCAGGGCAGTGCATGTCACCTTTATATGGATGCTATCACCTCCTTTAGGAAGGGCAGTGTTTTCCCAAGGAGATTGGATCTTCTCCAGAGTGGTAGCAGTATTGCACCCTTGGGGAGGAATCTCTTATGGGAATATCTTACTGTCCATTTCCCATTTAGTATATAAGTGCCCTGTGCTATTAACGTGTACCTTAGCTAAATTCTATGTGAATCTATGTGGAGTACAGCATACCTTGAAAAGGTGGATGGTTTATCTTTCTTCGAGAGAGTTCAAGTTTGACTAGCATTGAACTATCACCATCTCAACCTCACCTTCATCTATATGGCCTGGCTTGCTATTTTCTCCCAGGCCAATACTATTAGCCCACAACTCAGACATTTCAACAATGTAGTCTGGAATAGACTCTGTGTCTCATGTTTCATATCAAAAGAATTTAGCTCACAACCTTTTCCCCCTATTTTATCAGGAGGGATCTTACTGCCAAGATTTCGCACCACCCTGGATCAGAAGATGAACCCCCCTCCTCCACAGACCAGCTTATTTGAGGGACTCTTATCCCAGAAACACTTTGAGTCTCCAAAAGCAGACCAACTACTAAAACATCTCTTATCCCCTATCCAGCTCCCTCCCTGAGGCTTCCTCAGATTACTAAAGGAACACCCCCATCTGCACTATCTGGCCTCCCAACTAGGGACATGAGCTGCCAACCCTCTCCTCCAAGCTTGGATCTTGAGCTATTCACTCAAACACTATCACAAGGAAGCACATCTTCCCAGACAGCTACACTCGCAGCTCCCCATCCCACCTCTTCCTACCAGCACCCTACGTACTTCTCTGTAAGACCAACCAGAACCATCGTCTCCCCCTTGCAAAGAAGAGCCAAAGTGGTGACTCAAGAAACTGAGGAAACCCAAGCAGGAGAAAAGAGGGTGATAAAGATAGAATCAATCGTCAGGACAGAAGAAGAAGAACTATATTACCCACCCATGATGGACAAAGTAAATGAACTAAAGGCAGCACTCCCTGGAGACTTCTCCAGGAATAGTGAGGATGCCTTATGGTAAATAGGGGCCATGACCAACTACTTTGAACTAAACAAGAAGATCTATAAATCTGATGTGTTAAAAATCGTGATGACACTGAACAAGATGTCGAAAGGGAGAGGGAGAGTGTTTGCCGAAGGAGAGTACCTCATGGCACTGACTAAAGATGATAAGGACTGTACCTGGGATTAATTTGCCGAATGATTTACCAACTTGTTCATATCAACAGAAGACAAGGCAGATGCCAGGAGGAGGCTGGGAAGTATATACCAAGATAGGGGACCATCCACATTCAAATCAATGCAGAAATACATACAGGACTTCCAGCTCCTAGTTGCCAAAGCAGGAGTAACAGACAAGGGGGCCTTGTGCAAGTGGTTTGTGCAAGGCCTAAATCACAATATTGCTAGGAATATCATCTGTCTTAAAGAACCAGCCACTGTAAAGGAGTGGTATGAAGGAGCTTATAGGCAGGTATGCCAGCTTGAGCGGATAAGAGATTTATCTGGAGGATGCTATACCCACCAAGGAGGAGGTGGAGGGAAGTCATCAGGAAAGGATTCCAATGCTATGGACATGGACATGATAAAACTATTACCCATTGAATGAGCAAGGCATGTAAAAAATGGACTATATTTCATTTGCCATCAGAAGGGATGTTCCACTTGAAATCATAAGGGCCCCCAAAAAGGAGAAATCATTGGAAAAGATAAGGAGGGTGGACAAAGAAGACCAACCTCTGGAGATCAAAGCCAATGAAACCACAGAGTATATCAAAAAGATATTAGCCGAGAAGAAGGGGATAAATAAGGAAGTCCTCAAAGTCCTCCAACAGGTGACAAAGAAGAGTTGGAAGGAGAGAAAGAAGAAGAAGAAGAAACAGTGGCTGCTATCATGCTCCAGGAATGAATTAAGAAGGTTTAGGGTTTTTAAAGGGTAAATGGAAGTCGATGTCCAAATCCCCAAAGGTACCAGATGTAATCATATCAAAGGAATGATGGTCAATACTAATAAAAGTTCAAGTGAATACCCCATCTGGAATCATCGACACTGAAGCCCTAATCGACAGTGGAGCCACCAAAAACTTCATTAATGCACAATGCATACAAAAATGAAAGTTGCCCATTACCCCCCTAACCTCTTCATGACATGCTCTAAATGTGGATGGATCCATAAATAAAGGAGGAAGCATCACCCACCAAGCAATGGTCATGCTAAAGATTGGTGATATGAAGAAATGAAGATCATTAATGGTGTTAAAAAGCAGAAAAACCCCAATCATCCTTGGAATGTCCTGGCTGGCTGAAGAAAATCCTTAGATAGACTGAAAAGCCCAAAAAGTCCACCTAGTATCTGACAGACAGACAGGCAAAAGAGATCTATAGGTAGCCCAATGATACCTGATAAAATACATAACTGAAGATCTCGACAATCCAACTAAAGATGTTATCATCAGAGAAAACCTTGATGATAAAGAAATCCAAAAAACAACCATCTCCACCAAGATCACCACCGAACAGGAAAAAGGGGAAGTCATTCTTCCCCAAGAGTTTTCTGAATATCAAAAGGTATTTTCAGAGGAAGGAACCACCACATTACCTTCAGAAAGATCCTATAATCACAGGATTGAACTAGAAAAGGACTTCATTCCACAAAGGGTAAAGAACTACTCCCTTAATCAGAAGGAGGAGAAGGCATGCAAGGCCTTCATTGATGAGCACTTAGCTGCAGGGAAGATTGTCAAATCAAAGTCCCCCCAAGCATCTCCCTTCTTCTTTGTAGCAAAGGAGGATGGGAAACTCCGCCCATGCCAAGATTATCAATATCTGAACTCTAAGACAGTTAGAAATGCTTGCCCACTGCCGCTTACCACTGACCTCATCAACAAAGTCTGACATTCATCCATATTTACCAAAATGGATGTATGATGGGGGTATAACAATGTATGCATATACCTGGATGACCAATGGAAAGCAGCCTTCATTACTCCATTCAGACTCTATGAACCCACAGTCATGTTCTTTGGGTTGTGCAACTCCCCAGCTATATTTCAAGCACTAATGGATGACATTTTTGCCAACTACTTAGCAGAAGGCTAGCTTATCATCTACATGGACGACCTACTTATTCACTCTGCTGACCTGGAAATGCATAAAGAATGCACCAAGAAGGTGCTGGCCTGCTTGGCCAAATACAAACTATATCTGAAATTAGAAAAGTGCATCTTCACTGCACCAAGGGTAGAGTACTTGGGAATGGTACTCTTGGCCAGGAAAGTAGAAATGGATCCCATCAAACTCAAGGCCATCAAAGATTGGCAACCTCCCACATCTGTAAAACAAGTCCAATCCTTTCTAGGATTTTGTAACATCTATAGGAAGTTTATCCCGAACTTCTCTCACACCACTTGCCCACTCACCACCTTAACCACCAAAGAGAAATGCTGGGATTGGGGACCAGGTGAGAATGAGGCCTTTACTGCCCTTAAACAGAAACTCCTCTCTGCCCTCATACTCTGATATCTGAACCCATCAAAACCCTTTGTTCTCATAATGGATGCCTCCCTGGCAGCTGCTGGAGGCATACTCATGCAAAAGGACAGTAATGGGGACCTACACCCTTGTGCATACAGATCATCTATGTTCACCCCAGCCAAGTGGAACTATAACATCCATGACTGGGAACTCCTTGTGATCATACTGATGCTTCGGGACTGGTGCCACTATCTAACCAGAACTGTCCATCCTGTGATGGTCCTAATGGACCATAAAAACCTCATGTACTTTAAAGAACCAAGGAAGTTGTCCTGCCATCACATCCGATGGCAACTTTTCCTTCAAGACTATAACCTATGCCTACTACACATTCCAGATGGGCAATTGGCCCCTACTGACATGCTGTCCCACCCAGACATTATTAACAATGAAGATCCACTCCTCCAACTCTTGGAGGATAATATTTTTATCTGCAGCATCGACACAGCACTTCACCAAAAACTGGAGGTGCCCTCCTCCAATCTAACTGTTGTTAATGCCATAGACCGCCTCAAACATGGTGAGGCCATCTTTCCATACACTGACCCCACTGACTAGGTACTGGCAAATGGATCTCTATATTATCAGGGATGCCTTTACATCAACAAGGAATATCAACACCCACTTACCCATGCTATCCACATGGCAAACACCACCAGACATCCTGAATTCTACTGCCTCTACAATCTCCTCACTGCTGACTTCTGGTGGCTGGGAATGTCCCATTTCATATAGAAGTATCTGGCCAGCTGCCCAGTCTGCCAAAAGCACAAGATAATTACTCATCCCCTCAGACCCTCTGTTGTACCTATCCCTACAGTCGCCACCCATCCCTTCCAACACCTATCCATGGATCTAATCACCAACCTTCCCCCTTCTGGCCCACACAATGCTATTTTAGTCATGGTGGACCATGGACTTTTGAAGGGGGCTATTTTTATCCCTATGACCAAAATGGTCTCCACAGAAGGGGTAGCCCACCTATTTTTGGAAAAAGTGTTCAACAGGTTTGGAATCCATGACTCTGTCATTTCAGACAGAGGACCACAATTCTCCAGTGCCTTCGCCAGGGAAATGGGATGCCTACTAGGATATGACCCAAAACTCTCAACAGCCTATCACCTCCAGACTGATAGGGAAATGGAGAGAGTGAATCAGGAACTAGAAACTTATCTACAAATCTACTGTCACAATGCACCAGACTCCTGGAGCTCCATCCTACCAATTGCTGAGTTTGTACACAACTCTGCCATCCACTCAACAACCAAGACAACCCTGTTTCTACTAATGACAGACTTCACCCCAAGGGGGTTTCCTCCACTAACACAATCTTTTATCCCCAAAGTCCAATACTCACTAGAACAATGGGGAAATGCCTGGAAAGAAGCTACTGAAGCCATCACATTCACTCAAAAAGACTATAATAAATGACTTAAAGGAAAAGAAAAAGGATATTTATCACCCAAATCCAGGGATTGGATATGGCTGTCCATAAAAAACTTATGAACCAAAGGGGAACTCCACAAACTGTTACCAAAATAAGAAGGATCATTCCAGATCACCAGAGCTATAAATAAGGTGGCATTTGAACTAAAATTACCCTCACATTGGAAAATACACAATATTTTCCACACCTTCCTCCTTACTTCTTTTGCCTCTTCCCCTGAATATGGCGCAACTACCTCCAATGAACCTCTAGATCTGAAAGATGATTTCCTGGAATACAAAATTGAAGCTATCCTTTTCCACAAAGGAACTAAAAATAACTGCCTTTATTTAGTAAAATGGAAAAACTACTCAGATTCTGAAAACATCTGGGAGCCTGAAAGTAACTTTACCCACACCAATGAAACTCTGAAAAGGTATAAAGAGGCATACAGTATAACTCTCTGACATGGATAGCAGACACAGACACTTCTATGTCAAAGCAAGAAACAAGTGGTATACTGAGTTCAAATCAGGAAAACACTGCCACTATCTCCATTCCCACATTGTCCTTGCCCAGTGCTTCTGTTTCTTTGAATATTGCCCCTATCACTATTAGAATTTCCCCTTATGGACTCCTCTCTTATCACCCCCTGTCCCCCCTTATCTCCATCTTGACTGCTATCATCAAAGATGCTTATAACCTAGATGCGATATCCAGGGTCAAAAGATCCCACCTCTACCATAACCTACTCTACTCCCTCTATATTGCAGCTTGGCTCTACTCCCACTGACAAGACTCCATTGTCACCTGGGTCCACTCCATTATCTCAGTCTACAACACCTATGCTGCTATTCGAAACTCTGCCTTCCATGAAATGGTCAGACCATTCTCCACCACCACCTCCCCCATCTTATTGACCCGCTTTGTCTATCTCAGCATCCAGCTTGTCCACATCCTTCACAAATTGGAATTTGAAGAGGTTGTAGGTAACCTTCCTCTTGTCCCAACCAACACCATCCTGGTGGACATCATTGCCTCCCTCTCCCCCAACATATGATAAAGAGTTGTCTGTAACCAAGGCCTGGTTAGAAGGACCTCAGGATCTACAGTTGGATGCCTTTCAACTCCTCTCATAGAGGACATCTTTTACCAACCCCAAGGACAGAGCCCAGGCTTTGATGGAGGGGATACTGATCCTAACTCACCTCCTCACTCAGTGAAAGCCCCCCAACTGGAGGACCTGCTGCATACTTATGAGTATGCTACTGATCCACCCATTCCAATTCCTCCCAGTACTACTCCACCTCGACTTGGCCTACTCAACTGACTCTCTTCCCTACCACCTCTCATTCATGGCCTCCATCTGCTCTCAGCCAATATTCCAGAGGATAATGCCCTCCTCCTCTTCTTCTGTGACAAGTGCCACACTCACCATTCCGACAGATGGCATTGCCCTCAGACCATCTGCCCAGGGTGCAGCCAATGAGCCCCTGGACATTCACCTTTCTGCTGCCCCACTTTATCCCCATGAGACTTCCAGACACTTGTCTCAACTGTGAAGGGAATCACAGTGACTACTAGGACTGCATCTTTTGCCTCTGCAGAGGATGCCTCCAATGCCACCCCAGTCACTCCCCTTCAACCTGTCCATCCCTCACCACTGCAAATGTGGACGAGCAGTAACTGGAACTGATATGTGGGATTCCCCTCAGCTTACCCTAAGGCAGTGAGGGCATTGAAAATAATGGTGGATGGATGGAACCATCCAATTTACCCCATGAAGGAGGGTAATGTTACAGAACGGTGGACTCGTCCGCCAACCCCATTTCCTGATGAGTGTTATGCTTATACCAGGTAGGTCCAAGTGTAGCCCTTGATGAGAACTGACAGGGATTTCAGAATGAGTATCGTCTAGTGAATACTCGGAGGTGATAGGTCAGGAGCATCCACTCAAAGTAGGACAAAGACTTAGAGTCAGGGAGACTGAGTAGAAGAGAACACTCAGGAGTCTGACAGGAAAGAGGAACACGATAGAGTGTATTCCAAGGGAGAACTAGACTAAGGTATATGGCAGCAGACAGAGAGGTTTATATAGTGAATGGGAATGAGTGGCAGTGTGTGAGACACTGCCATGAATGGAAATGAGGCTGTTCATAGATGAGTCATATGAAATGTGATGGAATGTCAAAGAACAATTGATGAGTCAGAAAGTAAGAAGATGACTCATGATGATAAGTAAGAAATGAGTAAATGGGCTGATTACTAAGTAAGAATGATTCAGCATGAATAAGAAGATATGACTCAGCCTGAAAGTGAATTGGACTTATCTCTCTGGGATTATCCAAGTAGAAATGAAAGGCTAGAGTCGGTACACAGTTATAATAACAAACAAGAAATAAATCATAACATTACCCCCTTTGTATACTCAAAGCTACTGTGAGAGATGATGAGCCAGCACATAGCAGCCAGTTTAGTCTCATCCTAAATGTTGCAAACATCTCCTGTCATGTTGGACTCTGTGACAGGACCATACATGTCAATAAGGGAATCTTCTGACTAAGGACTCGGAGATTGAGGACGAGGGGAAGATCTCCTAGGGCAACCTCGCTCCATAGTTTGGTGAGGAAATGGGATACCAGGTGGAGGTGGAACTGGAAGAGTGAATTGTGTAGTAGCTCAATGGGAAGTAGAAGAAGTGGATGATGACGAGGATGACTGGGATGGAGTGTGATGATGGAGGGGACATTAATGCATGGTATGACCTGGACACCACTTAAGACAATGGGCACACTGATAGAAAGGGCAGTCAATGCGAATATAACCTAGACAATAACAAGAGAAGCAGGCTTCGTAATAACGAGGGTGTCAAGGAGAAAGAGGGAAGGTATGACTTCCACCAGACCACCAAGCTTTAATGCAATCCAGGAGTTCTTGTTTCTGTGGATCTAAGGGAGATGACGATGTGGAAGGGGTGGTATTTGCCCAATAGGCAGTGGTCTGATCTGCTTTCTCCTTGGCCACTTCTTCTATTCGTTCTAATAAGTGAGTCATATCTAGTTGATGCATCATGTCTTCAATAAGAGTTTGAATGTCCATCCCAACTCTCTGTAACTTGGATGAATAAAGAGCAAGGTGAGCATTGGATGTCATGACATAACTCATCATTTCCAAAATTCCACATCCCAAGTGAGCCATAAAGAGGCTATGGAGTGCTGAACAGGGGTGAAGTAGGTCATTGATGGTGAGGGTGTGTCCAGGATAATGGAGTATTTCTGTATATACATGCTCTCAGCGAGACATTTTCAGAAGAGTTTTAGTTATAGGTTTAGCGTGCATAGGAGGATAAGGCACACCAGGTGGGTGTTTGCTGGTGTTTAAAGTGTCTGCAACAGTGGCGATAGCTTCGAGAGTGACAAGGGGAGTAACTGGATGAGTAGGAGTCAAAGCAGGGGTGTCAATGAAAGAGGAGACTGAAGAGATGGAAGACATTTTGAATGTAAAGGATTCTGAAGATGGTAGCATCAATAATGGTAGAAGCTAAGGAGATGAAAGGGAAGGGAGACGATTTTTATATTCTCTCAGAGTGGACTTTGCATTTTTCATGTCCTGCTCTGGGACCCAAGAATCTTCTTCGGCCGAATATCCTTTCCATTGGATCAAATAGGAGCAGTTTGATGGAGGTCTGCGATGGCATATTATTTTCTCTATTTCATATTCTTCTTCTCCTTCTATTAGCTCCAGGGGTGGTCTAGGGAAGTTCTTTCCATAGACAGTATTTTCTTGGTAAGGGGTGAGAAGAAAAACATGGAAGACAGGGTGGATTTTCCAAGTACTGGGAAGGCATAATCAGTAGGTGATAGGAGATAGCATCTGATCAATGGTAAAAGGCCCTTCTCTCTTGGGCGCAAACTTTTGGTTATTTATTTTTCTTTTCAAATAGTGGGCTTCTAGCCAAACTTTATCTCCTTTGGCAAATGGTGTAAAGGACTTCCTTGATCGTTCAGCCATGGTTTGTCTGGCTAATTCATGAGCTGCCAAGGCCTCTTCTCAATCGGCTAGAAGTTTTTTGACATGTTCTTCTACTGCAGGGACTTTGCTATTAGGAAATATGGAGGGTAGAGCTAGAGGTTCGTATCCCATCATCAGAACTTAATATTTTAATACATTTTGACATCTGCAATGTGTATATCTTGGTACATAGTGGTCTAGTTCTGGTGTCATAAATGTCATGCCTATGTGATACAAACAAACTCTTATACACTTTGAGCATATGCTGGATTTCTGTTGCTC
>JBBPJU010001284.1:0-12773 GCA_038088875.1 Austroboletus festivus | reverse complement strand
TATATGGATTTCTTCCTGATCGGTGCAGCATCAGATGAGTACTTCCGCCTTGGATTCCCCTGCCAGATTGGTGGTTAGATATTTGATCAAATATCATTGTTCCTCTGGGCATGCTCCTTTCTTTTCTCCTTTTAGCTCCCGGTGTACCCAATCGATTATGGGGTTGTGTTTGACTAGCCAGCTCATTCCCAGGATCATATCAGTTTTTCTGCTTTTGATTACCAAGTAATCCCTGGTTTCCCTTTTTCCTCCGATGGACGTGGTGATGGTGACTTTGTGGGTTATATCTCCTCCGGTGTTGGATGTTCTGTCCGCGTTGATGGCAATTCTTCATATTTTTAGTTTTATGAGGGGAAGTCGTAATTTTTGAGCTACTGATCGTTGATGAAGCAATTGGTTGCTCCACTGTTGACAAGGGCTTTTAGTTCAGTGGTTTCTGGAATTATTTGAACAGGAATGGTGATTGACTTTCATTCTATAGATTGTACATTCCAGGTCTTAGGAGAGTTACACACTGGTTGAGCTCTCCTGATTAAAAACCCTTGGCACATTCCACTCAGTTTTTTAGTTCCTCCATGCTTATTTTAGCGATGGTTTCCTCCTCCTCTTCCCCTTGGTAGACAGGTTCTTCGTATACCTCCTTGAGGATCTTGATGACATCTTCTTCTTTTACATCTTTATCTCCAAGAGTTTTAATGTAATTGGCAATGGCCGATGTTGCTGGGGTGGCAGAGATTTCCTTGGTTTGTTCCTTCTTTTGGAATTTAGTGTGGGAAGATGTTCCTGGTTGTGGATGGTTCCTGGTAGAACACCCTACTTTGTGAGAGATGAAGCATCGATTTTCCTTTATGTGTTTAGCGCGATTGAATAGGGATAGTTTCATAACGTCGACATCCATTGCATTAGGGTCTCATGCTTTGGCTTTGTATCGATTCCCTTTCAGATCTCGAACTCTTTTGATCTGTCTCATTTGCCTATGAGCGGATTCAATCCACTCTTTAAGGGTTTCCAGTTCTTTTATGGCTATGACTTTTTCCGTGATCAACGGATTGAGGCCTCTGACAAACCATTCTATCAGGGCGGTATCATCCATCATCTTAGCTTTTCTGGTGTAGAGCTGGAAGTCCTGCATGTATTCCTGCAACCTTTTTATTGTAGGGAAGGAGTCTTTGTCCTTCTGTTTTAGAGCAGCTAACTTCCTCCTATGGTCCAAGTGGTCCTCCTTGGATGAAAACGCTGTGAGAAATCTGTCTTTGAAGGCTTTCCATCCTTCGGTATCTGGGACCGTTCCTGCCTCTCACTGATTGTAGTATGCTTCTGAGAATGTTTTTCCTCTTCCTTTGCTCATCTTATTCAAGGCAGTATTGATTCTGTCTTGGTCATAGGTGTAGATGTCGTCGTTCATGGAGAAGTAGTTGGCCATGGTCATGATCCACCATGTCGCATCTTCTGATTCTCCGGAAAAGTCTGTTGGTAACCCTGCCCGTTTTTCTGACATCCTGGTTCAATCCCTTCATGGGGGAGGGGGTTCGATGTCCAGGGCTAATTCAGATTCTGTTGGGTGCGACGTAGCTGTATTAGGTGGGACAGGAGTTGTAGTCCTGTCGGCTGCAATAGTTTCTGTGTTAAGAGTCGGAGGTGCGGGTAGGCTCTGAGAAGGGCAACGATAGGTTCTGGATGTTTGGGGTTGGGGGTTGAGATGATAGCTAGGAGTAGTAGAGCTTCCTCCAATTCGAAATCTTCAAGATGAATCGGGGATAGGGTGGTTTCAGTAGGAGTTGTCGACATTTTGTTGTTCTTCTCCCTCTGATGGGAGATCAGTGGCTGAGTAAATTCTGACAGATCTTCCCTAGTGGGGTCTTTAGGCCCACTAGACTCTTCTTGGTAGAACAAGGAGTGAACAAGGTTCAACTAGATCTTTTGTGACGCGATCTACAGGTATAGATCCTAGACACAAAGATACTGGCCAAGTTCTAGCTGTCACTCAATAGTAGACAGGAGACTGATAGAAGTCCAGGAGGGTTTTGGTAAGTCTGGCTGCATTCCTCACTTAGGAATGGCAGTTGAACCAAATACCATGTAGATTAAACATTGATCTAGTTAAGGTTCTACTGTACATGGGCAGCCTCTATTTATAGGGGAGGGGAAACTACTATGACCATAAATAGAGATCACAGGTGATACGGAACGCAGTACGTGAAGCCCGAGACGCTTGGCGATCAAGTGATCAACGTATCCTAGGCGAGGGCAGCGGCGGATGAAGCCAGCAAGTACGTTGGCTCTGGCGCGGGTCCCGAAGGTGTAGACGAGATAGCGATGATTGAGGCAATGCCTCAGAAGAACTCTCTCGATGAATGAAGAACCTTCTTCACTCAAAGGTGCAGCCGACTCCACGTTGGATTGCGTAGAATCTAACTAGCGAAACTCTAAGCTACATGGGCGCTATTTATACATAAAAGGGGAATAGATGGGAAACTATTCCCCGCGGGGGTTTCGGAATATGTCCTGCTATAATAGAAACAGGGAATGGAAGAGCGTCCGTATTTGAGATAAGAAAGAGGGAAATGAATACCGTAATTGACGGCATGCACTGCCTATAGAGAAAGGGAAGGGCAGTGCATGGGAATCCTCCCACGAACGTGGGAACGACTCCTAACGGACCTAAAAGGATATACGAGATCTATCGGGTAAAAGGGGAGTAATACCTATACCGGCGGATGCTGTGTGGAGCGGGGAGGGTGGTTAGGTAACTGGCGGTAACTGTGGAATAGATCGAGTGTATCCAAAGAAGATCAAAGAAAATAAATAAAAAGAAAGGAACCTATTCCGAATTAAAGGGGAATAGGTTCTCACGACGCCTTACGTATTCGTACAACTCCTGGGCGTCCCAGGTAAACCACTCCTCTTCCCCGGGGGGAACGTTCTCCTGGTTATCCGGCAGCGGGGGTGAAGCTGACCAGATATCTATCGATTCTCCCCAAGCTAAGGAGCTCGAGAAGTCATCCTGCATGTCCGCGAAATGTCCTGAGGAAGAAGAAAAAGACGGTGCATCTAACGCCTCTGGGTACGGAGTGGGGGACCTTCTCCATCGTTCCGTAACAACAGGAAGGAGAGATGGCTGTCCGTAGGGTAAAGGGTTACAGGTAGATAGTCGCAGATGGGGGAAAGGGAGATCGCACCAGTGTAAGGGTGTGATCGAAAAGAAACTAAGTCCAAAGATAACAAATAAAGTTCATACCGAAATAGGGGTAGGGTGTGGATGCGATCACATCCATGCTTCGTCAATGGGCCACTCTGGCAGGGGTGCAGTCTCCTCCAGATGGATTGGTGGTGCTTGGACGTTCCACCATCCTGGGACCGCATCTCCTAGGGGTTCCTCTCCCCAGGTCACTCCTTCGGCTTCTCTGTTCCAGAACTGGTGTCTCATGTCCAGGTTCCCTCCATAAGCTGCGGTAGCAATGTTGGCATTGAGCCAGGGACAATCCCCTTTGTGAGGAAAAGGGGTGGCTCTCCTTGGGTAGTCCACCTGATGCGTGACACAAGCACTGTATGGTGACCCCAAATTTACACAGCACTTGGCATTTGCACCAGAACATCATTATGTTGATAGTGATCAAACCATTTGCATGTACTATGAAATGCATACTGGACAGTGGTGGTGGGACATTCAGGCATGCAAATATTTTAATATTCGTGCACTGCTGACAATACACATGTATTCAGAAACTACTCGAGCAAGAATCACCAGGGGCTACTGTTGTTCCGCTAATCCTATCATCGGACAAGACTCAAGTGATGCTGTTCCGTAATAAATCCTGTTATACACTATATCTGACACTTAGCAATCTACCTAAAGAAATCTGCCATAAGCCCTCATGTTGAGGGTGGATTTTGCTTGCATACCTTCCTGTTACTCAGCTTGAACATCTGGAAAACAAGTCTGCATGCCGCCGAGCCCTGATAAATCTATTCCACAGTTGTCTACGCCACATCCTCAAACCTTTGGAAGTAGCAGGTCGCTCTGGGGTACTTATAGCAAGCGGGGATGGAGCTGTCCATTGTGTTCACCCAATTGTTGCGTGCTATCCATGTGACTACCCAGAGCAAGTGACTGTGGCTGGAGTCAAGACTGGAGACTGTCCAAAATGCTGGATTGAGGCTGATGAGCGAGGTAGTGTTGATGCACCTGCTGAATTGCGTGAAATGGCTTCCATTCTTGAGGCACTTGCACTCTTGGATGAAGACTATGCTGCATATGTTGAAGCTTGCAAAGTACTTGGCATCAAACCGGTCTATAAACCATTCTGGCAGTCACTCCCCTATGTTGATATCTTTCGAAGCATCATGCCTGATGTACTGCACCAATTGTACCAAGGTCTATTCAAGCATCTGCTCGGATGGATCAAGTGCTCATTTAGTGAAGCAGAAATTGATGCACGCTGCCACCGTCTTCCCCCAAACCACAATATCCACGTGTTTTTGAAAGGGATCTGTTCTCTGTCATGAATAAGTGGAGCGGAGCACAGCCAAATTTGTGCTTTTATGCTTGGAATCATTATTGATATCCCTTTGCCAGGAGGTTTCAATCCAGCTCGCCTTCTCCGTGCTACCTGAGCGCTTCTAGATTTTATCTTCATTGCACAATACCCCTGCCATACATCCATCACACTGCATCTACTTGAAGATGCTCTCATGCATTTTCATGACAATAAGGACATCTTCATCTCACTTGGGATCCATCCACACTTCAATCTCCTGAAGTTACATGTGTTGCGCCACTATGTGGATATGATCTGCCAGTTTGGAACAACAGATAACTACTCAACCAAGCATACAGAGCAGCTCCACATTGACCTTGCTAAGGATGCTTACAATGCGACAAATCATAGAGATGAATACTATCAAATGACAAGTTGGCTGGAACATCATGAGAAGCTGCAATGGCACAAGATGTTTTTTGAATGGTGCCATGGAGATGACGCAGTCGATAATACCAACAAGCGCATTCCTCCTGATCTGAGCTTTGCACGTACAGTGGTCATGACAAAACACCCCTCTGTAAAGGGTGTTCCCTTTACCACCCTCTCAACTAGCTATTGTGTGACGTATTTTACTGATGCGCTATGTTGCTTTATAGCCCGGTTGCAGCACCCTGAACTTGTCATCCCAGGTCAACTGGAATGAGCTGCTCGTGGTATTGTCCTACCATTCAGCTCAGTCCCCATCTTTCATCGGATTAAATTCCATGCTATCGACGCTCTTGGTTGTGAAATCCCCCAAAGGACTGTGGATGCGGTGCACTGTCAGCCCGAGCGGCGTGATAAGCAAGGAAAAGTAATACCTGGCCGGTTTGACACAGTATTAGTCAATCTGGGCAATGGCGCGCATGTTGGAGTTCAAGGTAGGACTCCATGACTTGGATCTCAAGTCCTTGCGACACAAGAGCATTTCTGACGGTGGTACATACAGGACATCAAGTGGCGCAAGTCCGGGCTGTTTTTACATTGCCCGTGAAGGCACGATATGCGCTCTTTCCGTCTGACACTGAGTTGGATTCTCATGAAGTCCCAGCTCATCTTGCATATGTTGAGTGGTTCACACCTTTCACTAGGCCTGAGCCAAACCATGGACTTTACAAAGTCAGCCGTGTGGTCATTAACGGGGAGCGGCTGTGTAGCATCGTCCCTGTGACAGATATCCGTCGCAGTATTCACTTATTTCCCCGGTTTGGTAAACAGGCCTCCATCCATTGGTCTACCAGTAATGTGCTTGAGGAATGTGGAAGCTTCTTTGTAAACACATTCAGTGATCATCATGCGTACCTCACAGTTGTATAGCAAGTCTTAAATATCACTCGTATTTAGACCAATTTCAGATGACAGTTTTAACGATATTTAAACTTAAGCCTGTTGGATCAAATTTATTTCGAATATCTTAAATGTTTCATATTTGAAACAGTTTGATTAGATTGTGTCAGGAGGTTTTTCCTGATGGTGCAGTACTGGTTGATACATTCCCTGATTATGGGCATGTCCAGGAGGAAATGAGCGGGAGTAAGGAAGAAAGAGTGAAGTCGGACGATGTTAGAATATATACGTGGTAGTCTGACCATGACGAAATGGAATTCAAACAGCCTAAACTAGTTGCTGAGGACTTGTGAGTATATATGATAGGGTCTGATGAATCAATTTATTCAAGTCGGAATAACATATGTGTGGTAAATTCAATGACCTACTGTAATAGTCTCAATGCTTTAGAAAGGTGAGCTAGTTTTCCAAAAGAAAAAATAAATTGTGTACAATCAGACAGGGCAATGATGAGACGATAGTACAAACATAGAGTGGAATCGAGCACCACCAGATTTGGTCGTCTTCTTCCAATGGAAATGGAGGTACGTGGTTGTAATAGGAACATAATGGAAACACCCGCTGGAAGGCGGGGAAACACTCAGGCGACGGATCAATCAGAACGTGAATGGGCGTTGATAGCAGCAGTACGACAGAGAGACAAGAGATAAGGGAAAACAAAGATGTCCGATGTCTAAGCAAGGCTGCCCTATATATATGTCCTCAGATCAGAATGCCATTGGAGATGGCATCCTGATGCGGTGTCGAATCCGGACTCGGATGGACTCCGAGTCGGATGACGTCAATCCGATCGGAGGCCCTCGTAAGCCGTCCAGGCTTACACATAAACAGGATTCGTCTGATACAAGTATCAATGTAATATAAGCGTACTTCCTTTCAAAATTATGACTAGCAGCAACTCGGCAGTCCGAGGACAGGGTTAAGTGAAGTCAGAACTTACATGCATCGGCGACAACTTGAAACTGCATGTTGAGATGGAACACCAAATTGTGAGAGTTGAAATGGCGAGCCATGATGTATGCTACGAAGCGACCGGATTCGCAGATAATATAATTTCGAAGATGACATTTCAATCATTGAATCCACCATCGATTTTGATGCTGATGCGAGGCATATGAGCACTATTCCACAACATAGGATCGGTATCGAATCTCAATATTGTGCTCAACAGTCTGTCTGTTATGAAAACAGGTCTCAGAGCTCAGAAGATAGGTAGCTTCACCTCGTTCTTAGCAACTTCCGACATCGTAACTACTACCCAAGCTCAGGAGCAAATCAAGTCGTTGCACGTGTCAAAAAGACCCAGGAGATTTTCCTCGGATTGCACATCTTTAAAGGTTTAGGAGAACAAGAGATTAGGTATCAGAAAGCAGGGCATACATATCGAGAGTTGATGGCCCATCCTCTTCCACCGTGAGTTTAGTTGCGTATATGCGCATGCATAAGCATAGAGACGTACTTGGGTGGGTCCACAAGACAGTTTTAAATTAGAGAACGGTCGACAGATGTGTAAAATGAGACACAGGCTGAGTCAAAAATAGTGACCATTGGGACGCCCCAGCCCTGGAAATAACATTGAGTGAGGAAAAGAGATATAAAAGAGAACAACAAAGAGCGCACCATGATTTCCTGGGCGACGCAACACTCCAGCGTCCCCATATCGAGTAAAAGACACTTTGTCGAAATAACCTTTTTTTTCAAGGTCGAAAGTGAATAGAATGCAAAAGTCAATGGTTCAGATGTTCAAAACGGCAGGCAGGTCTGGGAGCCTGATTATAACCAACTGGTTCATATGCAGACGGACTTGAGATTACCTGGTCAGGTTCATCGCTGAGGGCGCAACTCCGCTACATATGTGATAAGTTTGTTGGATTGCGTTCCGAGACAAGCATTCTGCTAAAAAGATGAGTGGATCCCGGCCAGCTTGCGAGACAATTCTAAACAGAATGTCTTATGGTTTTTCAGGTGAGGTAGCATATTCGGCGTTGCACCAACTGACGATGCGGAGCTGAATACCGTGGGAAGATACCGTTGCAAGGAGCTCGATGTGCTCATCAGGATCAAGAACGAGATCGATCCGAAGTTGACGGCGTTGACGTTCCGTCGGTCGTGCAGAAAGGGTATCTGTGAACATTGACGGGCAAAATGCACTTGTCTGTCTCTGCCGCATCCGCAGGAACCCCAGCAAAGGCGCAAAGGTTTATCCTCTTCCACACAGTGCGTCCTCCCGTTTCCCTCCAAACGCACGCGCTCACACCTGCCTAGTGCACATTATAAAGGACCCCCCCGCGGACCTGACCTACTTTTACAAGCAATATAAATCCATCAATCCTTACCTCCAAAACGATTGCCTGCCCGAATCAGGTGAATTCTTGCGGTCGCCTGAAGACTGCAAGAAGCTAGAGGGGATGTGTGAATGTATACTCTCTGCTTGTTGTTCGACCAGCTGAATATCCTATTGGTGGAACCAGGACGAGTATCTCGGCCCCGCCACATTGATACAGGCCTATCGGTGTATTGCAGAATCGAGGGTGTGTCGTGCCGTGTGGATTCGGTTTTGTGACTGATGGGGGTGTAGGACGCTTATGGTACGCAAAGAAAGGAGCAGCTCCAGAACGATGTATAGGTGCCATACTATCTTCAACTGTACGTCTCCGCGCTCTCCCGTGATCCGTCTCTTTCATTCATATGTCTAGGCTCGCGAACGTGTTTAAAGGGTCTGAACCCAGCTGCGGCAGTTGCCCAGGTCAAGCTGGAGCTCGCGGCGGAATAAAGGGCGTTCCGCATCTTTCGCGCGCGCGCGCGGATTGGCGTTTAAGCGTGGGTAGGGCATGCGATGCGTTACTCTCTTGTATTGTCATTCTTGCCACACAATGTCATCCACGTTAACCCACGCCGTGTTTTGGTTGGATATCTCGCAAGTCGAATTGGTGTGTATAATATATTGCAAGACGATGTAGGAAGAACGACACTCTTAATTCCGGTTAAAGCAGATTCATGGTGCAGTTCACACGGACGTGATCCACCTCGACACCGAATCCAAAGTGGTGTCCAAGTCTCAGGACGAATGATGTCGGTGACGTGAAAGACTCTCAGAGGGCTCTAAGGCGCTCGCACGGAAATGATCACCCACTCGATGGTCACAGTGTTCCTAGATTCGAGATTCGGAAGTAGCCAGGACAAAAAAAGAAGGAAATAAGTCGGATTGTCGCCGGATACACCCGCGCTGCATGGCGCATACGAAAGGTAGAGGACTATGAACGAAGAGTTGTACGCAGTATAAATTGATGAAGTTCGAGGGAGAGGAGCATGGCGCAAGCTCCCAACTACATACAGCACATCGTGAAAGAGGTGTGATCGGTGGACTTAGGAGGAGGGCATGAACTTGGCCGCATGAGACCAGGATCAGGATGGGATGGCGTTAGGAACATGCAGGCAAGTTGGTGCATACCGGGCACAGGGAAGATCAAGCCATGGCGAATAAATCTGTTCCTAGATAATCCTACAATAGAAATACCTGTGTTCCTGTGTGGGCGCAGGTTTTTGTATCTGGACTCATTTGAGTAGGATTCTTTGATCATCAATTTGGCGTACTATCTAAAACCCGAGTTATGTGCTGCATAGCTATGGGAAGGAGCTCTAGTCCAATTTTTTTGTTGACTGGCATCTGCGTCAGGTGTATACGAGCACGAGGATGCACTGGCAGGTAAGTGTAAAGGGCGATGTTCTTATACAAAGGGCTACTTACCAACTGAATATTGTGTGGCGCGTCCAATTCACATTAACACTGCAAATACATCTCTGATTGATCATCTTATCAGAACAGTGAGAAATCAGGATGAACAACTTGATCGAATAAGCCCTGCCATCATACTAGCACAAACTACACAAATATAGGTGCGATAAAGTAATTCTCCGAATGGATCTCAAAGAAAGCGGTGCGTGATACACGGCAGAGAAATGATACATAATTGTTGGATGTAAGTAGCTCTGCTAAGCAGCTCATCCTCCCTTTTTGCCTCACAATTTTGTGGGCTGTTGTACGCCAGCATTTCTCTCCCACCAGCAATGTCATCTGCTGAGTTACAATCTGCTTTGGAGACTCTTCTTCTGATCAACTTTGAATCTCGTATGATTTCTCATACCCTTCTCATGGGATGATAAATCTCATGGATTAATGCAGTTTCTGCTGCAATCGTCGTTATTTATGATTACGGTGAGATATCTCATGTTTGGACCCATGATTCACAGATCAAGATGATGGCTTTGTTTTCACTCTCGTAGTCTTGAACTTTTCGAGAGAAGTAAGTAATTTCAGCACCTCTCTGTTCAAAGCTCAAATGATGGTATTCAAAGGTGGATTATATTTGGGTAAGGAACTCACAAATTGCCTGTTATATATTTAATATATGACAGTACCATAGTCCCGACCCTGGTCCCGGATCTCTACAATATATGTTGTGGTGAGGATGACTTCTGCTCAATGACAATTAAATTTGATAGACCAAATAGGTTCGTTATATTGGTCTCGTTAATAATACGTAAGCCTATTACAGAGTGCTGACAATTAAATGTTAATAATGCTAATATGCATTGAAGTATCAACAGCCTCAGTATGTGTTTCAAGCATAACTAGGGTCCCGGTGTCAATTAGACTGATTAGATATTTCACGATTACAATTGCAGGTGGATCTTTATTTATTCTGGGTTCTAAGCAAGTGAGCTCTCCTGTGACATTTGCTAAAATATAAGTTTACCCTTGTTTTCTTCGTAGATGTATGTTATGCCCTCGCATACTAGTATAGGTGTTAATAACGTACTGACAATACTAAATATAGGTGTAAGTCCCTCAAATCAATATCCTTCATAATGTTTCTATCATGCATTGACATCACAAAGGCTCCGTGACCATTCTGATAGCGGTTTGGACGGGCTTATTATTTTCAGCATCTGCTGACTGTAAGTGAACATTTTCTATGAGACATTTATTTTCTCTTGGCACATATTGACAAACCACAGTAGTTATGATTCTACGGGTATATGCCATGTGGAATCAATCCAAGATGATTCTGTACATCCTGTTATTCATCTATGTGCTACAGGTTATTCTTTGTGTTATGGTTCATGCTATATTTAACAATCCTCGAACCTATCTTCAAAGTAAGTGTCCGTCTATCACCTGCACCTCGTTACTTACAACCGCATGCATGGACCATCTGCTACATCTGTTTTTCAGTCACGCAGATCCAAATCCTCTACTTCACTATTTGTGGCATCTCGAACAGAAATACTTTACCTTTCAGGCTGACATTGCTTTTATCGGATCTCTTGCAATTAATTTTTGAAGGATTACTACTGGTGCTGGCCGTCATTCCAACCTTGAAACAGTCGGTTGAGATGTACAGAGCAACAAAACGGTTCCACCTTGGTCCATACTTGTTACTTTTTGTGAGAGATAAGCTTCTTTATTTCCTAGTGTGCGTTTTTTCTCTCGTTGCTCATATTATTGGCCACTCCAATACTCTATTTTTTTTCTAGATATCTACTAACCAACATCCCGGTCTGCATACAATATTTCGGGAGTACCTCTGGCTCCATAAACGACATTAACAGTCCAACATCACCACTTGGCATCCTCATCACATTTTCTCTGATGCTCCCAAATATTCTTATGCCTCGGTTCATCATATCTGTACGAGAGCTGTACGAGTGTCAGCTTCATGATCGGTGGGAAGGAGTTGATACTGGATTTGGTGTTCTCACACAACCCAGGGCCTCCATGTCTGCAATCCAGTTTGCGGAAAATGTCCCAGACCCAGCTAAGAATGAGGATATGGAAGGGGAATTGGAGAGATCGGAAGGGATACACCTCGAAGAGAGATGGGGAGGAAATGCGAATGAGGATATGGAAGGGGGGGGCGATGGATCCAAAGTTATACATGCCATCATGGAGGGGGTCAGAGATAATTCTGACGAGGTTTGAACGAATACCTGATGTCTGGTGTTCCAAGGTACGTATATTCTATTTCCAAAATTGTAAACTATACAACGACTAACATGAAGCTAACAGAAAAATAAAACACTACTAGCAGGAAATGGAAATGCATGTTGCTAAATTCGCTGGAGGATGACCGTAAATTTGAGAGACGATCGTGATTTCCAATTTGTTTTGTTTGTTTTGTCTGTGAATGTTGGTCTTGGATATATCCATTTTTTGTCCAGCATCACGCATATTATTTAACAATATTTCCGATCCGGCGCAATGTAAAATGTATTGCTTGTATGGTTTACACATAATTCGTGCATCTGCATCACAGGTCTAATGCTATAGTGTATAGACAACTCAGGAATCACCGGTCACCTTGAAGGTTAACATTCCCTGCCATATCCTACCGACCCCACCAACACTCACATCTTTATCCAAGCCACCTGAAACATTTGGATCATATCCAGTACACCCTCCTGCAGCATATCCTCGATGGCCGTAGAGAGCAGTATAAATCCTCTTTCAATTGGGTCGGCGGCTTGATCGAGTGCTTCTCTATAATATTGGATGAACAGGTGATTGGGGCCTCGATGTTGCAGAGGGCTGAAGTGCAAAACATTCGTCGTGAAGTTCTTTTTAGCGATAAAAAAAATGAGGAGGCACACCTCGATATGCGAAGCGGTCCTTCGATAAAGAGATGATGCTTCCCTAACCGCTCCAAGGTGTCCGTGCTTATACCCTTACAATACATCAGTAAATTTACCCTCTCTCATGAGTGCCTGCTCCTGTTTCGTTCTGAACCTACCCGCTCATGCATGGCTAGCGTACATCGTCAAGGACCTCATCCCAGACCAGACCTACTTTTACAAGCAATACAAATCCCTCACGCCCTACTTCCAAAACGACAACCCACTCATTCA
>JBBPJU010001283.1:0-12784 GCA_038088875.1 Austroboletus festivus | reverse complement strand
AGAATCTTCATTCCTCCCCTTGTATGCCCCATCTCCTCTTTACCAAACACCATATCCCTTTCAAAACCCACTGAACTCCATCTTGAAACCCCCGATGACTTCGATGGCACCCCATTGGAAGCACTTCCTTGGCTCCAGACTGTTCAACTCTACCTAGCAGTCAACATAGATCTGTACAACACAGACACGAAGAAGATTGCCTATGCTCTATCATACATGAAGAAGAAAACAGCCCTAACTTGGGCATCTACCTTTAGAGAAACAAAGCTCATAGGAGGGAATTTCTCTCTAGGATTGTGGACAGATTTTAAAATAGCATTCAAAGACACTTTTGATAACAAGGACACAAAGGGAGAAGCCTTGGCCTGGTTATCCAAGACTAGAATTTACAAAAACAAGACTGGAGGATATAATCCCACTCTTCAGAACTACATTGCTAACTTTAAAAACAAAGTAGCAATAATAGGAGTTAGCAATAATGATGTCCTCATCAACTACTTTGCATCTGGAATTCTGGTTTCTCTCATGTGCCATATCCACACTATGGAAATGGTACCCATAACCATTAACATCTGGTACTCAAAAGCCTCTCACTTTGCTGCAGTCAAAGAGAGAGCATTAGAAATTGCCTCCAGACACAAGAAAGGAAACACCACCTTCACCCCTACGTATACTTCTCGAACAACTAAGGATCCCAATGCCATGAATATTGACACCATCACCATACCAAAGAAATTAACTGATGAAGAACGAGAAAGGTATAGGAAAGAGGGTGTATGTTTTAGATGCTGAAAGAAAGGATACATGTCAAGGGACTGTAGGGCCAAGTTTGAAAGGAAACCACCCACAGTACCACCCAAAGATGTCAAAGTGGTGGAGTCTAGGCTGGAAGAAGAAGAACAAGGGGTTGGAAAAGTGGCAATGGATTTTTAAATAGGGGGATGAAAGCAATGCATGTACCTCCTCCTATTTGATTATGTACAAACATTAAAGCAATGCATATCCCAATCCAACTCCTCCTCACCTCTGACATGATCAAAGCCATTGCCACTTCTGCCTTAATTGATTCTGGTGCCCAAATCTCTTGCATAGACTGGGCTTTTGTTCAAAAACACAAACTACCATGACAACGACTACCCATCCCTATCACAGTACAAAATGTAGACACCTCTCTCAACAAGGGAGGGTCAATCCAATTCATGACCACCCTATTCATAAATATCAATGGTCTTCTTTGACAAACTCTCATTCATATCATGAACTGTGGAAAAGAGAATGTAATACTTGGGCTCCCCTGGTTGACCAAAGTCAATCCCTCAATTGACTGGAAGTTATGAACTTTACAGATTTCATAAGAAATGGATCAATCTGCAGACTTTGTAGCTCTCCATGAACAAACAAAGCAGGAGAAGGAACAATTGTATAATCAACAAAGATATCAAGATCCCACTCCTAGACAAGTCTCTGTAGATGCTCTGGTTGACGAACATCTGTTTGCCTATTGGAACCAAACTGAAGATAATATTCTATGTGCAAATATAGCCCTTAGCCAAGATATGGCACATCTAAAGCCATTAAAAACACTCTCATGAACTATTCTAGTCAATAATAGGTTCATCCCTAATCCTTCTTTAATATATGGAGCTCTTACTATGTCAACTCAATTGGCCATCGAAAACAAAAAAAAAGAACATCATCCTACCAGAAGCATTGATATGGAATGCAGGATGTGAAGTCTGAGTTCCCGAGCTATGGCCTGGTCGAATGCTCCAAGGTTTGGTCTGAAGCAGAGGTACACAGCTAGAATAGACTCTCTTGCTGTGATGGCCTCATGGAAGATGATAAGGTGATAATTCAGGGTCTGCCTGATTAGAACTCTCTCGAGGAAAGGTAAACCATCCACCTTTCCAAGGTACAGTGTAAACTTCATGTAAGGTTGCATAGAATTTAGCTAAAGAGCTAACTATAATACAAAGGCGCTTATATACTAGATGGGGATAGGTATGGGAATATATTCCTGTAAAGATTGTCCTCCTTCAACAGGAATAAGGTTCACTCCATGGGGAGTGAAGAATGGAAAGCATCCTAAAAGAGATGTTGAAATGGAGTCATGCTCTGCCTATGGAATAAAGGGAAGGGCAGTGCATGGAAACTCTCCCACATGCATGAGAAGTCCTTAATATAATGTCTATATAGGATATATGAGATCTTTCGGAGGATAAGGAAGATAATACCAGATTGGGCGGATGCTGTGCAGAGGTGGGAAGGTAATCTGGTAACTGTCTGAGAAAGAGGAGAGATCAATATATCCTAAATGGAACTTCAGAAGAAATGGAAAAGGAAGAGAGAAATTAAAGGAATGGAAACAGTCTATCCTGGTGTAGGAAATACTCAGCTACCTCTTCCAAATCCCATGTGAACCACTCTGGGTTTCCTGGTGGAACACTCTCCTGATTGGCTGGAAGAGGTGGGGAAGTGTTCCAGATGTTAAGGGACTCTCCCCAGGCGAGGTCACTGGAGAAGTCAGCATCTAGGTCCATCAGTTGCTCTAGAGAAGAAGAAAAAGATGGGGCATCCAGCACCTCTGGGTACGGGGTTGGAGGGCAAGTCCAACATTCCATAACAAGCATATACTATGTATCAAGACATCTTTGCCAATGAAGATACTCCGCTACCCCCAAGTCATGATTGTGATCATGAAATCAACCTAACAGATGACTTCATTCCTAAAATCAGAAAGCTCTACCCCTTGACTGCCAATGAACGAAAAGCACAAGATGAATTCTTAAATGAAAACCTGAAATCAGGCAAGATTCATCTGTCTTCTTCACCACAAGCTGCACCATTCTTATTTATTAAAAAGAAAGATGGCAAGCTATGTTCTGTTCAAGACTATCGATACTTAAATGACCATACCATCTGCAACACCTATCCTCTGCCATTAATTTCTGATCTCTTAGACAAGCTAAAAGACACTAAGATTTTCACCAAATTTGACATTCATTGGGGTTATAACAACATTTGTATCAAAGAAGGGCATCAGTGGAAAGCTGCGTTCATCACTCACAGAGGACTCTTCGAACCAGTCATCATGCCTTTTGGCCCAAAGAATGCCTCTGCCACCTTCCAGTGGTTTATGAATAAGGAATTTAGAGATCTTATTGCAGCAGGGAAAATCATCATCTACATGGATGACATCCTTATCTTCTCTAGAAATCAGGACGATCATAATGAAACAATGTGTCAGGTTCTTTAATGAATGAGCGAATTAAATCTTCATCTTTGATTACAGAAATGCCTCTTTAATGTCTCAAAAGTTGATTATCTAGGTATGATCATCAAACCCAGATCTCTCGCAATGGATCCCATTAAGTTAGATGGAATAGCTTCATGGCCAATCCCCAAGAAAGTCAAAGGTGTACGATCTTTTCTAGGTTTCACCAATTTCTACCAAAGATTCATACCTCATTACTCCGACATTGCTCAACCTCTCTTGGATCTCACAATGAAAGACCATCAATGGAACTGGTCACAATCCTATAATGACACCTTTCTAGAATTAAAAAGGGTTTTCCTCTCTTAACCTGTCCTCCAATTCCCTGACTCTATGTCTGCCTTTGCTATTGCCACTGATGCTTCAAAATATGCTACAGGAGGCATTCTCCTTCAAACTGACTCAAATGGCAACTGGCATCCCTACTCTTATCTTTCTCAAACTTTCTCTGCTACAGAACAAAATTATGATATCTATGACCAAGAATTGCTTGCTGTCATCTGTGCCTTGAAAGCTTGGTGTCATTATCTCCTTGGATCTCCCTTCCCTGTTCAAGTTTTCACAGATTACAAAAATCTCTATTTTAAACAACCTCAAAATTTAAATCGTTGACAAGCTCGCTGGCTTCTTGATCTTGCTGATTATGATCTAAAAATGATTCACATCCCTGACACTCTCCTTTCTGGCCCAGACACGCTTTCCTGTCAACCAGACCATTGTTCAGATGACTCTTCGGATAATTCCTCTGTTACCCTTCTTCCACCTTCTCTTTTTGTCAACCTCATTGACACAGCTTTATGAACTAGCATTACCTCCTTGTCTTCCTCTGACCCCCTGGTACAGTGAACCATCACGAACCTATCAGATCCCCCTCCAGCCCTCTGCACACACCTCTCTGACTGGAAATACGACAATAATATCCTTACCTATCACAACTGTATCTATATTCCTTCTGCCCTTTATCATGACATTGTTGCATGCTGCCATGACCACCCCATGGCTGGACACCCTGGTTTTCTTAAAACCCATCAGTTAGTGTTGGCCGACTTCTGGTGGCCTGGTCTAGCCAGTTTTGATATGTAACTGGATGTGCAACTTGCCAGGCCAACAAATCCAACACCCATCCTACTGTTCCCCCTCTCACCCCGATTTGCTCCTCCTGCATCTGTCCTTTCCAACAAATTTCCTGTGATCTCATCACTGACCTTCTCCTCTCTTCTAGCTTTGATTCTCTCTTGGTTGTGGTCAACCATGGGCTTACAAAGGGGGTAATTCTCTGCCCCACAAAGAAGACCGTCACCACAGAAGGAATCACAACATTATTTTACCACAAAGTCTACAAACACTTCAGCTTATATGATAAAATTATCTCTGATAGAGGCCCACAATTTGCCTCTACCTTCACCAAAGAACTCAGACAACTTTTGGGATACAATCTAGCATTATCAACAGCATACCATCCACAGACAGATGGAGAGACTGAATGTGTAAATCAGGAGATTGAAACATAACTTTGTATCATATGTGGTAATCACCCTTCGGAATGGGCTGATCACATTTCCATGGCAGAATTTACTCACAATCATCACCCCCATTCCATTACAGGCAAATCTCCATTCTATCTCATGATGGGATATGAACCTCTTCTTCTTCCTTCAATCCTTCCCCAAAGTAACACCCCAGTGGTAGTAGAACGTATTCAGAAGCTGATTGCAGCAAGAGAAGAAGCTCTAGCAGCCCATGAACTAGCCAGGCAGATAATGGCCACACATTCCAGGAAAGCCTTTATGCCATTCGCCAAAAGAAACAAGGTTTGGTTATAAGCCCATAATTTGAAATGGAATATAAACAACCCAAAGTTTGCACTCAAATGAGAAGAGCCCTTTACCATTACTCAGGTGCTGTCTCCTATCACTTATTGCCTTCGTCTTCCCAGTACCTGGAAGATCCATCCAGTATTCCATGCCTCTCTTCTCACCCCTTATCATGAGAATACCATCTATGGTAAGAATTTTCTGAGACCACCCCTGGAGTTAATAGAAGGCAAAGAAGAATATGAAATTGGAAAGATCATATGCCATCACGGAACTCCGTCTAACCACTTTACTTAATTCAATGGAAAGGATATTTGGTCAAAGAAGATTCCTGGGTCCCAGAGCAGGATATGAAAAATGCAAAGTCCACCCTAGATGAATATAAAAACCATCACCATTCTCTTTCTTCTCCTTAGCTTCTACCACCATTGATGCTACCACCTTCAGAACTTTCACATTCGAAAATGTCTTCTATCTCTTTCCCTTCTTCCTTCATTAATACCCCTGCTTTGACCCCTACTCACCCAGTTACACCTCTTGTCACCCTCAAAGCCATCACTGCTACTGCAGATGCCTTGAACACTAGTATGCTCCTGCTGGGCATGTCTTATCCTCCCATGCACGCTAAATCCATGACTGAATCACTCCTCAGTGCCTCCCAAAGAGAATGAACCTATACAGAGATACTCTGCCATCCTGGACATGCCCTCACTATCAATGACCTCCTCCACTCCTGTTCAGCACTTCACAACCTTTTCTTAGCCCATTTGGGATGTGGAACTTTGGAAACAATGAGTTGTGTTATGATGTCTAATGCTCACCTCACCTTGTATTTGTTATGGAATGATGGACGAGACCTCCTACTCCATACCTGGAGGAGTTGGACACTCCATCTTTTTCTTCTTCCACTGAGCAGCTGATGGACCTAGACGCTGACTTCTCAAGCGGACTTGCTTGGGGAGATTCACTTGACATCTGGAACATGTCCCCACCACTTCCTGACAATCAGGAGAACTGTTACGAAACGATGGGTAAGGCCCCCAACTCCGTATCCGGAGGAGTTGGACGTGCCGTCTTTTTCTTTCACTTCACTAGAGCAGGCCATGGACATAGACGACAACTTCTCAAGCAGGCTTGCTTGGGGGATGTCCCTTGACATCTGGAACACATCTCCACTGCTTCTGGACAATCAGGAGAATGTTCCCCCAGGGAACCCGGAATGGTTCACTTGGGATGTCGAGGAACTCGCAGAGTTCCTACTCTGGTCGGACTGCCCCTTTCCCTTTCTTTAACTACTCCTTTTCCTTTCTTGTTCCGCTTCTATGACTCCTGGAGTCACTTATCTTTCTTGGCTAGGGTACACACGTTCACTCTCAGTTACAGCAAGTTACCACATCACCCATACCTTCTCCACACAGCATCCAGATGTGGTATTACCCCTTCTTCTCTCCGCCAAACTCATGTATCCATTTTAGAGATTAGGTTTGGAGTTTCTTCTCAATTAGGAGAACTCCCATGCACTGCCCTTCCCATTTTATCCATAGGCAGTGCGTGATTCATTAAAGCTTATATTCTTTAAAGGATGCTTTCCATTCTCCATTCCTGAATGGGATTGGACATATTCCTATTCAGACTTCCCACCTGTATAGGAGTATATTCCCATACCTACCAGTTTATGTATATAAGTGCCTATGTACTATAGTTAGCTCCCCAGCTAAATTCTATGCATCTACTGTGTGGGCTGGTCACCCAAGAGTCAGTAGCATTGCAGGGGAATTGGCTCCCTCAAAGGGTGAGCTCCTTTATTGTATCTTTACCAGTATACTCTGGGGATTGGGACCCCTAGAGTATTACTGATGGTCAGCTTATTAGTACTTAGGTAGTACACCAATATATGCAACCTTATGTGAAGTTTACGCTGCACCTTGGAAAGGTGGACGGTTTACCTTTCCTCGAGAGAGTCCTAATCAGGCAGACCCTGAACTATCGTTTTATCCTCTACCATGAGGCCACCGCTGCCCGGGAATCAGTCCTTGCTGTGTGCCTAAGGTATGGACCTAGCCTAGGAGCCTTTGATCAGCTTATCACCCAGAGACTCAGACTTCATGTCCTGCGTTCTGTATCAAGAACGTTCCCCCCAGGAACCCAGAGTGGTTTACCTGGGATGCAGGAGAGTTAGTGGAGTTCCTGCTCCGAGCAGACAGACCCTTTCCTTTTCTTTAATATCTTCTTTCCCCTTCCTCTTCCTCTTCCTCTGACTCCTGAGGGAGCTTACCTTTCTCAGTTAGGATATATCAGTTCACTCTCACATTATGGCAAGTTACCACATCACCCACACCTTCTCCACACAGCAACCAGATGTGGTATTATCTTTTCTTCTCTCCACTGAACTTATATATCCATTTAAGAGATTAGGTTTGGAGCTTCTCCTCAATTAGGAGAAGTTCCCATGCACTGCCCTTCCTTCTTTATCTATAGGCAGTGCATGATTGTTGAACTCTAACTCATTCCAGGATGCTCTCCATTCTTCATTCCCAATCAGGAGTGAACTCTACTTCTATTTGGGAAACCTTTCCTTATAGAAGTATATTCCCATACCTACCCCATTTAATATATAAGCACCCCTTGTACCATAGATAGCTCTCTAGCTAAATTCTATACAACCTTACGTGAAGTTTACGCTGCACCTTGGAAAGGTGGATGGTTTACTTTTCCTTGAGAGAGTTCTTATCAGGCAAACCCTGAACTATTGTCTCATCATCTTCCACGAGACTGTTGCTGCATGGGAATCGGTACTAGCAGTGTGCCTTAGGTTCGGTCCAGACCTAGGCCCCTCTGATCAGCTAATCGCTCAGAAGCTCGGACTTCACATCTTACATTCCATATCAGTATTCATCCAAGTTACAATGAGTTAGCATGGACATTCAGACTCTTATTGTCATGCATCATGTGGACTACCTGCGGAGAGCCACCCCTTTTCCTCACGAGGGGGATAGACCGTGGCTCAATGGGAACATCGCCACTGCCACTTATGGAGGGAATGAGGACAGATGACAGATGACAGATGTTCTGGGGAGGAGAAGCCGAAGGAGTCACTTGGGGAGAGGAACCCCTAGGAGATTTCATCCCAGGATGGTGGAATGTCCAAGCCCCACCATTAGGACTAGAGGAGACGACACCTGTGCCCGAATGGCCTACGGATCCCACATGGATGTGATGCATCCATGCCCTAGATTGAATCATATGAACTTTATCTCGTTATCTTTTGTTTCTTACATGGACTACTTCCCATTCTGATCGCACCCCTACACCTGTGCGATCTTCATTCCCCCACCTATGCATAGTCTTATCGCTTTCCCCTTTACCCTAGGACAGTCCCCCCCTCTACCCATGATTGCTTCTTATGATTGTGGCAGTTCCCCCTATCCCTATAAATACGACTGCCTTGTACAGTAGTTCGGTAACTAGATCTATGTTTAATCTACGTGGTATTTGGTTCCCTGCTATCCCTGAGTAAGGGCCGCAGTCAAAAGACTTCTCCATTATCCCGGATTTCCTATCAGTCTCCTATCTACTGTTGAGTGACAGCTGAACAAACCAGGGGTCAATTGTGTCTTTGATCTATATCCATAGATCGTGTCACACTTATCAAAGATGCAATGCACTGGATATGACCCATCTATTAGAACAAGTCAACGAAGTAGCCAAGGAAAAAGGAAAGCAATCAGCTGCTTATTGGGCAGCTACTACTCCTTCCGCCTCATCCTCCCCTGTAGATCCTCAGAAACAAGCTCTTTTAGATTGTGTAGAAGCATGGTGGTCTGGAGGAGACAACACTCTTCTCTTATCCCCGTACCACCTCCATTGCCACAAAGCCTGCTTTTCCTGTCATCAAGTCAGTTATATTCATGTTGAGTGTCCATTCTATCAATGTACACATTGCCTTAAATGGTGTTCTGGTCATACCATGCATTAATGCCCTCTCTGCCGATGTGCACCTTCCCAATCATCATTATCATTATCCACATCATCTGCTTTTCATCATACCACTACTTGTTTCACTCTTCCTATTCCACTCCCTCCAGGTATTCCATTCCCTCACTGAACTATGGGACACAGTCATCCTAGGAGATCTCCGCCCTGTCCTCATTCACCTAGTCCTCAGTCAGAAGATTCTCTTACAGATATGTATAACCCAGTCACTGAGTCAAATATGATGGGAGATGTCTGTGATATCTAGGATGAGACTAAACCAGCTGTTGTGTGCTGGCTCATCCAGTATCTCTTGCAGTAGCTTCAAGTATACAAAGGGGGTAATGTTACAATTTCTTTATTCTCTTGTTCTTGGTTGTGTACTTGACTCTAGCCTTTCGTTTCTACTTGGATAATCCTAATAGGATAAGTCCAATTCTTCTTCAGGCTGAGTCATTCCTGTTTATTGTTGCTTATTCATTCTTGCATATGTAATCGGCCCGATTACTCATTCGATATCTGTCATCATGAGTCATTCTCTTATCTTCTGACTCATCAATTATTCTTTGATGTTCTATTGGAATCTACATGACTCATCTATGGACAGCCTTATTTCCATTCAAGGCAGTATCTCATGATACTGCCTCTCATTCTCCTCCCTATATAAACTTGTCTGTCTGCTGTCATGTACTTTAGTCTAGTTCTCCCTTGGAATACATCTTATCATGTTCCTCTTCCCTGTCAGACTCCTGAGTATTCTCTTCCACTCAGTCTTTCTGACCCAAGTCTTCGTCCTACTTTGAGTGGACGCTCCTAATTGATTATCTTCGAGTATCCACTAGACAATACTCAACCTGAATCCTTGTCAGTTCTTCTCAAGGGCTACACTTGGACCTACCTGGTACAAGCATAACATAAGGATCCCTTCCACTAGGGCCATGGTGCAGGAGTGGGGGGACTCAGTTAGCTGTTAGCAAAATTCCCAGTGCTAGGTTGGATGATACTTCAATAATATCTTCCTGAGCAATATCCTCGGAGTCAAATAAATTGGGGTTGTTCTTGGAACACCTGTTCGATGAAGTTAAGTAAGGAGATGGTGGGGAGCAATCCAATGGTTCTGTTGAAATTGAGGTGGTGGAGGATGTCCAAGACATGTTTGATTGACTCTTTAAGGGCATTGGTAGCATTGTTGGGAAAGTCAGGTGATATGGTTGCCACATTTCTGACCACTGCAAGGCTTTGGTAGGAGAAGACAGTCATGAGGAGGGGGGAAGGGAACCTTAAATCATTGTGGTTGAGAAGATGTTTGAGGATGGTTGGAGTGACAAGAAACAAGGCATAGAGTTGATGGCATTTGGAAATGGGTAATATTATGATTCTCATTTTCTCTATCCTTTTCTCCTTATTTTTCTGATCATTTTCATATTAAAATTATCTTATCTTTTGGACTTAGAAACTTTTTGCATTCATGGAAACTAGCTTCCCTTTATATTATTCGGGTAAACCCAACCACCTCATGCCTTCCCCTCTTCTCTTTCGGACTTCTTATCCATAAGGGGATAGAAACACATGTTTTCCTTATTTCTTTAATTACTGAATCTTCTATGTTTCAGAAACATGCTTCTTTAATCTCTGCATGCTTCTCTTCCATTCCATGGCAGTGCCATACTTCTCATGACTCATGTTGACTCCAACAGCATAGCTCTTATGGTATGATTCAATTTCTCTTTTATCCTATTGGCTGCCACACTTGGCTGTGTGCATTGCCCCCTATATGTAATTCAGGATCATATCCTATTGGTTCCCTATTTAGAAGTAGTACAAACATGTACATACACAGTAGTAGTATATAAAGGCCCAGGAGTGCTAGACTGGATCCCCAGTTTAGTGGTCTTGGAGATTTCCCTCTCTTAAGACCTTCTCTAAAGACAAGAGGTTACTAAGTTATTGTAACCAAAGCTAAGCATCAATGAATCACTAGTGCTTGAGGCATTAGGATTTTGAGGTGTTTCAGGTAAGATGTCTATAATATAAATGTCTGAAATGGAAGTGAGATAAATGTTCATGTTAATGGAAAATATGGTGGAAATAATGGAATTATAGAGGTAAGGGTAACTAGCACACAAACAGTCAATGTGGGTTTGATTGGAGTATGCCACCATGAAGTCACCAAGGGGAAGTGTGATAAGGACAATAGTTGATTTGACAAAAATAGGAGTATTCTTTGATGTGGGTCTGATCAAAGTGAACTCTTCTTCTGGGGATGAAGATGGAGATGTGACAGAATTGACAAAAGGATTTCTTGTTTTTGTTCTTGTGTGAGGTAAGTGAGAAGTGATAGAAAGGGGAATAAATGGTGGGTTGTTTTTGGTGCATGGTTACAGGGAGTGGAGGTTTTTATAGTCTTTTAATACTTTGTCCATATGGGTGAAGTTGTTTTCTTGTTCCCAGGTATTTTCTGAGGAAGGGTATCCTTTCCAGTGAACCAGGTATTGTTGCCAGGCAGGAGATCCTCTGTGTCCTACAATCTGATCAATCTCATACTCTTCTTCATTATCTATCTCCATTGGGGGTGGTTTGGTAAATGAAGTTCCATACTCTTCTGTTTGAGTAAATGGGGAAAGAAGAGAAGTGTGAAATACATCATGAATCTTCCAGGTTGTTGGTAACTTCAGTTGGTATGTAAGTGGGGAGAGGACTTTAATGATTTCAAAGGGTTCTTCTCTTCTGGGTGCAAGTTTTCAGAAGGTATATAGGATTTTTGAATTTTTATTTGATAACCATACTTTGTCTCCAGTCTTCCATGGTTTAAAGTTTGATCGGGTTTACTTTGTCATATTTTGTTGTGATAAGATAAGGGCAGCCTTTGCTTCTTCTCTGGCATTTTCTAAGGTTTTCAGTCGGTTCTCTATGGCAGGGAGGAAGGTTTTTCCAAGTGGAGGATAAGAGTGTGGTTCATATCCCATCATGATAGTGAACAGGGTTTGTTTGATGGTGGAGTGGGTGGTGGAGTTATGGTGGAATTTGGCGATGGGGAGGAGATCCATCCATTTGTTGGGTAGTGTTACGATGACACTTTTCCAAGCCTTCATCCTCTCTATTTATCAAGACATTCACACGGTCATGTGCTAGTCACATGCTTATGACATCACGACCACAGTCACATGCTTGGTCATGTGATCTCTATGATTATATCTATTGAAGACATCTAGGCTTGATGCCTATTACAAGACACTAGAAGGATTGCTAGTCAATCCCTTATTATATCGAACTTAGTGCTTTTCCACATTCGTGGGAAGTACTTACTATTTATAGAAACCTAAAGACGTCGGAGGATCTTTCAACGATCTCCATGAAACCCTGAACATGCACCTTACGCATGTTTATAAAGATCTATGCCTCATGTGTGCAGCATGCTGCCACATCCATTTCACAGAAGTATTGACTACTTCACACCTCATTGAAGACGCATGTTGAACATGCTTAAAACCTCAAGTATTTAATTACCGCAGGCTTCCATTTCAGACTTCTTATCTATACCTGCTGGTAAACATATGCTTTTAATATTCCTATTATATTTCATATTCAGGATCTAACCCTATTGGTGGATATGATCCGTCTTATCTATGACTCACCTTGACTCTAGATGGGTACAGGGTATATGCATTGCCTTGCACTGGTGTGCACAGGTATCATTTGATATTTATTATCAAGCACTTATGAT
>JBBPJU010001282.1:0-12789 GCA_038088875.1 Austroboletus festivus | reverse complement strand
TTTAAAGATGTCCAAACCTTCCCACAAGCTCACGGAGAAGTGGATTGGACCTTTTAAAGTGAAAAGACCCATTGGTCACAATGCAGTTGAACTGCAACTTCCAAAGAAAATGAAAATTCACCTGGTAGTGAATATCTCTCGAGTAAAACCTTATTTAACTCGTCTAAATGGTCAACCGGTGTTTCACCCTGGTCCGGTTCACGTCATGGAAGAACTGGAGGTTGAATATGAAGTCGATCATGTGGTTGATGTCCGAAAGAAAGGACTGAAAACCGAATATTTAATCCATTGGGCAGGCTATGATGACTCAGATCGTACATGGGAACCCCTATCGAATTTGGGCAATGCTAAAGAAGCTATCGCCCTCTTTCACGAAAGAAACCCGAAGGCATTGATTCATTATACCTTCTCCTCTCGATTCGGTTTATTTAACCCCTATGAGCAAAATGAGGCTATTCCTCTCATGATCACCCAGGTGTTCGATCCTTAGAAGGGGGGTAGTGTTACGATCCTCATTTTTCCCACTATTTTTCTGATTATTTTCATATTAATCTTATCTTATCTTTTGGACTTAGAACTTTTTCACATTCGTGGGAACTAGTTTCCCTATATATTACTCGGGTAAACCTGACCATGCCTATGCCTTCCCCTCTTCGCTTTCAGACTTCTTATCCATAAGGGGATAGGAACACATGTTCTCCTCATTTCTTTAATCTCCGCTTCTTTTATGTTTCAGAAACATGCTTCATTAATTTCCACATGCTTCTCTTCCATTCCATGGCAGTGCCATGCTTCTAATGACTCGGGCTGACTCACACTACACAGCCCTTATGGTATGATTCTATTTCTCTTTTATTCTATTGGCTGCCACACTTGGCTGTGTGCATTGCCTCCTATTTGTAATTAAGGATCATATCCTATTGGTTCCGCATATGGGTAGGGACCAAACATGTACATACATTAGAGTAGTATATAAAGGCCCAGGAGCGCTAGACTGGATCCCCAGTTTAGTGGTCTTGGAGATTCCCCTCTCTTAAGACCTTCTCTAAGAACTGAAGTAAAGTGGTTACTAAGTCATTGTAACCAAGACTAGCATCTGGAATCACTAGTGCTTGAGGCATTAGGATTTTGAGGTGTTTCAGTGTAGTTACTGAAAATATCCTCTATAGCAGGACCAAGAAAAGAACATAGGAGCTTTGCTAGAAGAGCAAGCTGCCATACCACTTAGGGTCTGTACTGAGAAACCTGAAAAGAAAACTAACATTATTCTTCCCAGCACTAGTCGCTATTTAACAGTGTAATAGGGAAAAGAGAAATCCCTTCCTTCTGATTGATAGTCAGAAAGGTTTAGCAAACTTGAAAGTTGACCTTACTATTTTTGAACAAAGGAACGCAAACTCAGCAAGCTCTTAGGCAGAAGCAGGTCTAGCTGCAGAACATTGAAAAAAGCCTTCAACAGATTCCTTGGGTCAGGCAAGTGGTGTATGATTTGACAAGTAGGGCTAAAATCCAGGGCAGTACTCCATAAATCTGCTAGGGCAACCAAGTGAAATCTTGGTAGGAGTTGGCATAGCTGAGAAGCCACTTACAGAAAGTCGCCACATCATTGGGATACAGTTACCACTTGGGGTAAGATGAAGAAATCCATATCAAGCACAAAAAAACAAGCTGCTTATCAAAAAGTACAGAAGAACCAATGATGTCAAAGGTAGCAATTCCCACGCATTGGCTTGTAGATAAAGGGCAGCTCTGTGAACATCACACCTGAAGAAACTCAAAGGACCATGCAGCAACCTGGTGTTTACTGACAGAAAGCAAAGATCTTGAAGATGCTGTCCCCAATTAGATCCTTAAAATCTCTGCAAACATCTCCGGTCTTCTTTGTACCAAAGAAAGACAGAAAGAAAAGAATGATACAGGATTACCATTATCTAAACGAACACACCATGAAAAATAATTATCCACTCCTGCTTATATCGCAATTAGTCGACAAGCTCAAGGAAGCTAAGCTATTTATGAAATATGGAATGATCACCAGAACCTTCAATGGTTTATGGTTAGGCAAGATCTTAATTGAAGATAAGCATGCTGGGCACAATATTTATCTAGATTCAATCATACCTGGCACCATAAAGCCAGTATTACTATGAGAAAAGCCAATGCCCTCTTTAGAAGAGAAGACCACACCGAAGGCATTGATAAAGATAACCAACAAGTATTAATTATTTCCCTGGAGACAATAAGAACAACAGTTTGAATTTGAGATGAAGGGGATAAATTATTAGAACAGATTGAATCTGCCACATCACAAATAAAAGAAACCAAAGTTTAGAAGATTCTAGAACTTGGTTATGAAGAAACAGAAGAATGCTTCCTATTAAAGAAAGAAGAGAAGCTATATGTACCAGAAAAGGAAACATTGAGGCAAGACCTCATCACATTACATCACAACACACCAGCCGCAGGACACCCTGGTGTCAATAAAACTGAAGAATTAATTAGAAGACATTATCTATAGCCTGGACTGGCTGCATAAGTAAAAGAATACGTCACTAGATGTGACACATGTCAAAGAAGTAAAACTGGCAATAAACTGCCAGCCGGAAAACTTGAACCCCTCAAAATTCCAAATGCTCCTTGGGTAGATGTATCTGCAGATTTCCTGACAGATCTCCCACCTTTGAATGGTTACGACTTGATTCTAGTAGTTGTCGACAGATTTAGTAAAGAAGTTGAGTTCATTCCATGCAAAAAGACTGCCATGGCCCTTGACACAGCCTGGCTATATTTAAAACACATATGGATGAACCATGGAATTCCCCAATCAATTATATCAGATCATGGACCCCAGTTCGCATCTCAAGTTATAAAAGCCCTCTATGAACGGCTTGGTATTAAACCTAAATTATCCACAGCATCTCACCCACAAACAGATGGGCAGACAGAAAGAATGATTCAAGATCTCCAACAGTATCTCTGAACATTCTGTCATGAAAAACAAGACAATTGGGCATATTGGTTACCAATTGCTCAATTCTCTTATAACTTAAAAAAACAAATGTCTTTTGGAAAGACACCCTTTGAAGTCACAAGGACTTATCAGCCAAGAATGGGTATTGAACCGGGATCAACCAAGGCACCAGCTGCTGATGACCTCACTGATAAGATAAATGAAACCCTATCTATTACAAAAGAAAACCTTCTGCAGAGCAGAAATCATATGAAAAAGACAGGTGATTGGAAAAGATCCAACGCCCCTATCTATGATAAAGGAGATCAAATCCTCCTTTCTACTGAATATCTAAAAACTTCCAAACCCTCTCGAAAGTTAACCGAGAAGTGGATTGGCCCCTTTAAAGTAAAAAAACCTATTGGTTGTAATGCAGTAGAGCTGCAATTACCAAAGAAAATGAAAATTCACTCAGTAGTAAATATATCATGGGTTAAACCTTATCTAACCTGTCTCAATGGACAACCAGTGTTTCACCCTGGTCCAGTTCATGTTACAGAAGAACTGGAGGTTGAATATGAAGTAGATCACATGGTTGATATATGAAAACACGGCCAGAAAACAGAATATTTAATTCACTGGGCTGGCTATGATGATTCAGATTGCACATGGGAACCCCTATCTAATCTGGGTAATGCTAAAGAAGCTATCGCCCTCTTCCACAAAAGAAACCCGAAGGCATTGATTCGCCACACCTTCACTGAAAAAATTTGGATTATTTAATCCTTATGACTTGGAAAATGAGGCTATTCCTCTCTTGGTCACCCAGGTGTTTGATCCATAGAAGGGGGGTAGTGTTATGATCCTCATTTTTTCCACTATTTTTCTGATCATTTTCATATCAATCTTATCTTATCTTTTTGGACTTAGAACTTTCTCACATCTGTGGAAATAACTTTGCCTTTATATTATTTGGGTAAACCCAACCATGCTTATGCTGTCCCCTTTTTCTCCTTCAGACTTCTTATCCATAAGGAGATAGGAACACATGTTCTCCTCATCTTTTTAATCTCTGTCCCTTCTATGTTTCAGAAACATGCTTATTTAATTCCCACATGCTTCTCTTCCATTCCATGGCAGTGCCATACTTTCTATAAATCCTTACGACTCAGGCTGACTCTCATTGCACAGCCTTTATGATATGATTCATTTTCTCTTTATCCTATTGACTACCACACTTGGCTGTGTATACTGCCTTCTATTTGTAATTCAGGACCATATCCTATTGGTTCCCTATTTAGTAGTAGTACAAACATATACATACAATAGAATAGTATATAAACCCCCAAGATTGCAGAGCTGGCTCCCCAGTTCTGAAGTCTTGGAGTTCTCCTCTAAGCATTCCTCTGAAAGTCCCCTGGTGTGACTGGTACACTGTCACCCAAGCTTTATCTTATTGAAACCTGAACACATTGAAGGGCACTGTGTGTTGCTTCATTCATTAGAGTGTTTCAATATGGAACATGAGATGTGGAGTCTTCAGTAGACTAGGTTGTTAAATGTTCCTAGCCTAGATCCCAATGTAACAGATCAGTAGAAGATAGAGAGCCTCGCAGCATAGATGAGTATAAGGATGAGATGACATTGGTTGAGTGCAACCCACACTCAGACTCTCTCGAGAAAGGATAAACCATTCATCCTTTCAAGGTATGCTGTACTCCACATAGATTCACATAGAATTTAGCTAAGAAACTAACTAATAATACAGGGTGCTTATGTACTAAATGGAGATAGATGGGAATAGATTCCCATCTATGGAATTGGAAATACTACTTGACTGAAAGAATGGTCAAGGCAGAGATAGCATCCCTAAGTGGTTAAACAAAGGCACCATGTGCAGCCTTGAATATAAAATAGAAGGGCTATGCATGAGAACTCTCTCATAATCATGGGAGAGTTCACACGTATAAGATTTTAGTTATATTTGAGATAAAAATAGTCCTGCTGTTATAGATCGAGATTGCAGGATAAAGATAGGTAAAAGCACCTAGGCGAATGCAGTGAGGAGAAGGTATGGGTAAGGTGCTTACTAAGTGGGGCTGAAGATCTCGATCTGTCAAAACAGTCCTTCATCAGGCAAGTCCAACCAATCATACCACCTTGATGACATATCATCCCTCCTGGGGTTCTCACTACTAGTTGGTGAAGTGAGGCCCCACTCATTGGGGTCAGTGGTCCAGTCTGGGATGAAGTCCTCTTCCCTCCAATATTGATGAATGTTCCCTCATAACAGTGATTCTGAGGAAAAACACAGGGCATTCCACAGAGGGTTGTTGGTCTCCCTCATCCAGAACAGATGAGGCCTGTTCAACTCCTCAGGATATGGTGTGGGCAGGCACACCCATCATTCCATAACAATATGAAGAAGGGAACAGCTCTCACATGGGCTGCTACATTTAGAGAAATCAAGCTAACTGGAGAGAACTTCACTTTGGGATTTTGGACTGATTTCAAAACTTCTTTCAAGGATACCTTTGACAATAAGGACACAAAAGGAGAAGTATTGGCTTGGCTAGCCAAAACTTGAATCTATGAAAACTGCTCTGGAGGATATAATCCAACACTCCAGAATTACATTGCTAATTTCAAAAATAAAGTCGCCATTGCTGGTGTAAGCAATGACAACATCCTGATTAATTACTTCACCTTGGGAATCCCCATTTCCCTAATGCGATGCATTCACACCATGGAAACCATATCCACTACTATTGATAATTGGTACACCAAGATGGCTCACTTTGCCACAGTTGAAGAAAGAGTCTTAGAAATTGCCTCAAGACACAGGAAAGGTAACACCACCTTTACCACAACTTTCACTCCTCATACCACCAAAGACCCCAACACCATGGATGTCAACCTCATTTCTCTGCTGAGAAAGCTGACTGATGAAGAATGAGAAAGGCGTAGAAAGGAAGGACAATGCTTTAAGTGTCGCTAGAAGGGATATATGACCAAGGACTGTAGGGTTAAGTTTGAAAGGAAACTGCCTGCAGTGCCACCCAAGGATATCAAAGTTGTTGAATCTGGAGTAGAAGAATTGGATGAATAAGTTGTAGGAAAAGTAGCAATGGATTTTTAGAAAGAAGGGTGAAAACGATGCATGTACCTCTCTCAGCTTGACCATGTACCAGTGTTAAAGCAATTAGAATTCCTGTTCAACTCCTTCTCACATCAGACATGGTCAAAGTTGTTGCTACCTCTGCCCTGGTAGATTCTGGAGCCCAAATCTCTTGTATAGATTGGGACTTTGTTTGAAAACATCTCCTCCTCCAATAATGACTACCTTCATTTATTGCTGTTTGAAATGCTGACACCTCTCTAAACAAAGGAGGATCAATTAAATTCACCATCATGCTCTTCATAAACATCAATAGACTTCTTTATCGAACAATCTTCCATATCATGAACTGTGGAAAGGAAAACATTATACTCAGACTTCCTTGGTTAACCAAAACAAATCCTATGATTAACTGGAAAGAAAGAACTCTCCAGATAGCCCAGGAAACTGACCAGTTAGCAGAATTCATAGCTCTTCATGAACAAATGAAACAAGAAAAAGAAGGGTTATACATCAAATGAAGATATCAAGAACCACCTCTTAAACATGTCTCTGTAGATGCCTTAGCCAATGAACATTTATTTGCCTACCTAGATTGAACCAAAGATGACATTCTCTGTACCCAGATCACTTTAAGCAGAGATATGTCATATCTGAAACTGCTACAATTGCTATCCAGAACCATTCTGACCAATCATCATTTTATCCCTAATCCTTCTTTGTCCTGTGTGGCCCTGACCACTTCCACTCAACTAGCCATTGACAATAAAAAGAAAGAGATAACCCTGCCAGAAGCTTACTCTGCTTACAAGAACATCTTTGCTGATGAAGACACCTCTTTACCTCCAAGCCAAGATTGCAATCATGAGATTAACCTTACCAAAGGTTTCATTCCAAAAATTGGAAAGCTATATCCTCTTACTGCTGAAGAATGAAAGGCTCAGGACTAATTCTTAGATGAGAACTTAAAATCAGAAAAGATTTGTCCCTCCTTCTCTTCACAAGCTGCTCCATTCTTCTTTGTTAAGAAAAAGGACAGGAAGTTATGACCTGTTCAAGATTATAGATACCTCAATGATCATACCATCTGAGATGCCTACCCTCTACCTTTGATCTCAGACTTATTGGATAGACTCAAAGATGCCAGGATTTTTACTAAGTTCAATGTTCACTGGAGATACAACAATATCCACATTTAAGAAGGTCATCAATGGAAGGCTGCCTTCATCACCCACAGGGGACTCTTCAAACCAGTTGTCATGCCTTTTGGACCAAAGAACACCCCTGCCACTTTTCAATGGTTTATGAATAAAGAATTCAAAGATCTCATTTCCACAGGAAAAATTGTCATCTATATGGATGACATCCTCATCTTCTCACATAATCAACAGGATCATGATGAAATCACATGACAAGTCCTTTAGCAGATGAGGGAGCTAAACCTCTGTTTATGCCTACAAAAAAGTCTTTTCAACACCTTTGAAGTTGATTATCTAGGAATGATTGTCAAACCAGAATCCCTCACAATGGACCCTATCAAACTTGACAGAATATCCTCATGGCCAACACCTGCCAAAGTCAAGGATGTTTGTTCCTTTTTAGGGTTTGCCAACTTCTATCAAAGATTTGTACCACATTATTCTGAGGTCACTCACCCTCTCCTTGACCTTACTAAAAAGGATCAACAATGGAATTGGTCCTCAGCTTGTAATAGTGCCTTCCAAGACCTCAAAGCCACCTTTCTTTCCCAACCAATCCTCCAGTTCCCAAATACCTCTGCTTCTTTTGCTATTGCCACTGACACCTCTAAATATGCCACTGGGGGTATTCTCCTCTAGACCGACCCTAATGGTGACTGGTATCCTTGTTCCTATTTATTCCAAACTTTTTCTCCCACTGAATACAATTATAATATCTATGACTGGGAGCTTCTTGCAGTCATCCACACCCTCAAAGCGTGGAGACATTATCTACTCAGTTTCTCTTTCCCAGTCCAAGTCTTCACTAACCATAAAAATCTCCTATATTTTAAACAACCACAGAATCTTAATCACCAACAGGCCCATTGGCTCCTTAACCTCACAGATTACGATCTCAAAATGATCCATGTCCCTGGTTCTCTACTCTTGGGTCCTGATGCATTATCCCATTGCCCTGACTGCTGTCTGGACAATTTCTCTGATAATTCATCCATTACTTTCCTTCCCCCTTCCCTTTTTGTTAACATCATCAACACAGTGCTCCATACTAGTATCACCTCTCTTTCCTCTTCCGACCCCTTAGTCCAACAGACCATTTCTCATCTAACTGATGCCCCTTCCACATTCTGCACCTGCCTTTCTGATTGGAAATATGGTGAAGGTATTCTAACCTACCACAACCAAGTCTATATTCCTTCTACTCTCCACCATGACATAGTTTTGCACTATCATGATCACCCCTCTGCAGGCCACCCCAGTTTTTTTAAAACTCATCAGCTGGTCTCCACTGACTTCTGGTGGCCCAGTCTGGCCTCTTTTGTCCATCAATATGTTTCTGGTTGCACCACTTGCCAGGCCAACAAATTCAACACCCACTCTACCACCCCACCTCTCTCTCCCATAAAATCCTTCTGCACTCACCCTTTTCAACAGATCTCCTGTGATCTTATCACAGATCTACCCCCATCCACCAACTTTGATTCCCTTTTGGTTGTGGTCGACCATGGGCTTACAAAGGGGGTAATTCTCTGCCCAACAAAGAAAACTGTCACTGCAGAAGGTATAGCCAACCTTTTCTTTCACAAAGTCTACAAAAGGTTTGGATTATATGACAAAATCATCTCCAACAGAGGTCCACAGTTTATGTCCTCCTTTGCTAAAGAATTAGGAAAACTGCTGAAGTATGACCTTGCCTTGTCAACCACTTATTACTCTCAGACAGATGGTGAAACCAAAAGGGTCAATCAAGAAATAGAGACCTATCTTTGTATTGTTTGCAGTAACCATCCTTCCAAGTGGACAGAATATATCTCCACTGCAGAATTCACTCATAACCATTGTCCCCACTCTGTTACAGGAAAATCTCTGTTCTACCTAATGATGGGCTATGAACCCCTGACCCTTCCAACCATATTCCTGTCACACACCATGTGGACTACCCACAGAGGGCCACCCCATTTACCTCTGATGGAGATAGGCCATGGCTCAATGCCAACATCGCCACGATCACCTATGGAGGGAATGAGGAGGGAGTGCATCAGTTCTGGGGAGGAGAGCCTGAAGGAGTGACCTGGGGAGAGGAGTCAAACCCAGAGGCAGTCTCTGGATGGTGGAACATACAAGCACCACCCATCCAGCTAAAGGAGATGGAACCCACACCAGTGTGGCCCACCGATCCCGCATGGATATGATGCATCCATGCCTTATTGCTCGGTATGGACTCATCACTTTCTTACTTTTACAGATCTATTTCTCTTTTTGATTTCATCCTTACCACCAATGCAATCTTTACTTCTCCCATCCATGCTTATCACTGTACACCCTGTACCCTATTGATAGTCCCCCATTACCCATGATCACTTCTTATGGTCATGGTAGTTCCCCATTTCCCCTATAAATAGATTGCCATGTATAGTAGGAATCCCCAACTAGATCTACATTTAATATATGTGATATTTGGTTCCACTGCCATCTCTGAGTGTGGGCCGCAGCAAGACTTCTCAAACCTACCAGACTTCTATCAGTCTCCTATCTACTATTGAGTGACAGCTGAACAACCTGACAGATAATTTGTGTCTCAGATCTATACCCATAGATCGTGTCACAATTCCCAACTAGTAAAGTCCCTACCATAGAAGAACAAGTCAAAAGACTTCTTGCTGCTCGAGAAGAAGCCATTGTGGCTCACAAATTAGCCAGACAGCTGATGGCCACCCATTCAAAGAAGTCTTTTATGCCATTTGCCAAAGGAGACAAGGTCTGGTTGGAAGCCCATCATTTGAAAAGAAATATAGATAATCCAAAGTTTGCACCCAAGAGAGAAGGGCCTTTTACCATTGTCCAGATACTGTCACCCATCACATACTGCTTATGCCTTTCCAGTACCTGGAAGATCCACCCTATTTTCCATGCCTCTCTTCTTACCCCTTATCATGAGAACACTGTTTATGGAAAGAACTTCCCTAGACCACCCCCAGAGTTAATAGAAGGAGAAGAAGAATACGAAATAGAAAAGATAGTATGCCACCACAGAACTCTGTCAAACTGCTTCTATTTGATCCAATGGAAAGAATACTCCACTGAAGAAGACTCATGGATCCCTGAGTGGGACATGAAAAATGCAAAGTCTGCCTTAAAAGAATATAAAAACCATCATCCCTCTCTTTCATCTCTTTAGCTTCTACCCCCATTGACACTATCACCTTTCAAAATCTTTTATCTTCAAAATGTCTTCCATCACCTCCATCTCTTCCTTTATTGAAACCCCTACTTGTCCCATTACCTCTCTCATCACTCTTGATGCTATTGCCACTATCGCAGACACCCAGACAACCAGTCTGCTCCCTCCTGGCATGCCTTACCCCCCTATGCATGCAGACCCTATAACTGAATCCCTCCTTGAAACTGCTCACAGGGAATGAGTTTATATAGAGATTCTTCATCACCTGGGATACACCCTAGCCATAAACAATGTCCTTCACCCCCACTCGGCACTTCACAATTTATTCATGGCCCACCTAGGGTGTGGAACTCTCAAGATGATAAGTTGCATTATGACTTCTAATGCTCATATGGGAATTTTCACCTTTAAGTTGCAATATATCGGAATGGACATCCAACATCTTATTGAGGATGCCATGCACCAGTTGGTCATAATCCATCTACTAGAACAGATCGATGAGATTGCCAAAGAAAAAGGCAAATGGCATGCAGCCTTTTTTGCTGCCACCACTCCCTCCACCTCCTCTTTGCCTCTCACCCCAGAAGAACAAGCCTTTGTAGAACATGTTGAAGTGTGGTGGTCTGGAGGTGACAACACTGTCCCCTTATCACCTTGCCACCCCTGCTATCACAAAGCTTGCTTCTCCTGTCACCGCCTTGGTCATGTCAGGGTAGACTGTATTTTCTACCAGTATGTTCACTGTCTAAAATGGCATCTGGGTCATACCTAACATTCCTGTCCACTCTGTCATCAAACTCCTTCCCAATCATCAACCTCATCATCTGTATCCTCTGCCTCTCATTATGCCACCACTTGCTTTACATTACCAGTTCCACTCCTGCCTGGAATCCCTTTTCCTTGCTGAAGCATAGGACGTGGTCATTCTAGAAGGTCTTCTCCTTGTCCTCATTCTCCCAGCCCTCAGTCAGAAGAGTCCCTTATTGATATATATGACCCTGTTGCTAAATTCAATATGATGGGGGATGTCTGCGACATTTAGGATGAGACTGAACTGGCTGCTGTGCACTGGATCATCCAGATCTCTCACAGTAGCTTTGAGTATACAAAGGGGGTAATATTACGATCTCATTCTTCTTTTGCATATAACTGTTGTACTGACTCTAGCCTTTCATCTCCACTTAGATAATCCCATTAGGATAAGTCCAATTTGCTTTCAGGCTGAATCATACTTTCTTATTCACACTTATTTATTCATATCTAGTAATCGGCCTGATTACTCAATACCTATCTGTCATCATGAGTCATCTTCTTATCTTCTGACTCATCAATCATTCTTTGATATTCCTTTGCATTCTATATGACTCATCTATGGACAGCCTTGTTTCCATTTAAGGCAGTATTCCCACTCTGCCTCTCATTCCCCTTCACTATATAAGCCTGTCTGTTCACTGCCATGTACTCTAGCCTAGTTCTCCCTTATACATTCACATTCTCTGTGACTATCCCCTATCAGACTCCAGAGTGTTCTCTTCCACTCTGTCTCCCTGACCCTAGTCTTTGTTCTACTCTGAGTGGACACTTCCCCCCTTGATCTTTTCAAGTGTTCACTAGATGACACTCTTTATTGACCCTCAGTTCTTTGATAGCAAGGGCTATACTTGGACCTATCTGGTTCAAGCATAACAGATTGCAGAATGATGGAGTTCTGGTAATGGAGGTGATTCTGTTTAGGTGGCCATGGCAGACCATTTGTTCAATCCTACTGGTTGCTATGTGTCCCATGTGTTGGTAAAGGACATTTATGTTGATGGAGGTGTGACCTCATTCTAGTTTTATTTCTGAGATAACCAATGCATTGTATAGACCTTTATTGTACTTTCTGATCATGACCAGGCTTCTGTCCTTTAGTATGGTACAGGTGTCAGAGTTCTCTCAGAAGATTGTGGAAAGTCTGGCATATGCAAGGCAATGAACAAAGATAAGTGATAGGTTAAAATTGGAAACAAGCAATGTGTTTGTGATATGGAATGCAGGACATGGAGTCATAACTGTTAAGTGATAAAGAGATCTGTAGCTCCTTGTTATGCTTAAACTGGGTAGATTCAAGCATAGCCTTTTTAGGGATGGCAGGATGGCTGGAGGTGATGCAAGGGCAAAGGCAAGTTCTAGGTATAGGTGCAACAGGTGGCTCACGGTGAGCAAGGGTAGTTAATGGGAAGCACCTAGGGGTGGGTACTAGAGAAGATGGTGATGAATGAGAGGTATAGAGGACATTATCAAAAATCTAGGAAGAGTGATATATATTGAAACAACCTCTTGAGAGTTGTATCTCTAACCA
>JBBPJU010001281.1:0-12795 GCA_038088875.1 Austroboletus festivus | reverse complement strand
CTATATCTATGCTGGATCTGTGGGCCACTTAGGTGTGGGCATGGTCTCCTCCAAGGAGATTGGTGGAGCTTGAACATTCCACCACCCAAGTACTGGATCTGTCATGCATCATGTGATATGGAATGTGAGACATGGAGCCTTTCGGCGACTAGGTTGTTGAATGTTCCTAGTCTAGTCCCAGTGGTAGTGGCGATGTAGAATATAGTGAGCCGCGCCACGTAGATAAAGATAAGGATCTGATGTCAAAGATTAAGTGTGATCCACACTTGAACTCTCTTGAGAAATGGTAAACCATCCACCGTTTCAAGGTATGCTGTTATCCATGTAAGGTCACATAGAATTTAGCTAGGGCTAACTAATAATACATAGGTGCTTTTATACTAAATGGGGAATGGATGGGAAAGTGTTCCCATCTTGGTTATTGGAAATATACTCCCTTAACAGAAGAACATTGGGGTTGGAGAAAGTGTCCATTAAGCTTTGTGACACACACTGTCATAGAAAAAGGGGAAAGGCAGTGTGCGAGAATTCTCTCACAGTGGTGAGAGAATTCACACATATTGTTATCAAACTATAACTGGGTAAAAGTGTTCTAAAAATAATGGGGAGTCAGGCCAATAAGGAAGGGGTCAAAGCACAACATGGCTGCTGTGTGGAGTAGGTATGGTTGTTGTGCTTATGAATGAGTCTAGAAACCCCAATATTCTAGAACAAGGAGTTATTGTCCGTGGAGTTGGTCCAGTTGTACCAACTTCTGTTGTCATTGTCCCTCCTGGGCATGTTCCTTGGCATAGGAGTCACACCCCACTCATCGGGGGAAGCTGTCCAGTCCACTTCATGATCCTCCTCTCTCCTATAGTGATAGAGGTCCCCTCTGAGTAGGTTCTCCCTAGTGAACCAGGAGATATCCCACAAGGGGTTGTTTGTCTCCCTCATCCAGGCCAAGTGTGGCCAGTTGAGTTCGTCAGGAAAAGGAGTGGGTGGATGCACCCATTGTTCCGTAACATTACCTCCCTCCTCAGGGTAGATTGGATTGTTCCCACCATCCACTATTATCTCTAAAGTCCTCACCATCTCCGGGTATGCCAGGGTTCCTCCTTGGTACCTGTTCCAGTCACTCATCATCCAGGTCCTCAATGGTGAGGGATGGGCAAGTCAAGGGGGAGTGGCCAGGGTTTTGATGATGACAGCCTCTACAGATGTAAAAGATGCAATCCCAGTAATCGGGATGGTCTCCTCCACAGTCTGGGCATGAGTCAGGGAGGTCAGTCGGGGAGAGGCTGGGGCAATGAAATGGGGAATGTCCTGGGGCTCATCTGTGACAAGTGGGGCAGATGGAAAGAGGGCAGTGCCATCTGTTGGAGTGGTGGGTGCGACATTGGTCGCAGAAGAAGAGGGGGAGGGAGTTGTCCTCTGGTATGTTCGTGGAGAGGGGGTGGAGACCACAAATGAGAGGTGGCAGCGAGGAGAGTCGGTTGAGTAGACCGAGTCGAGGTGGAGTAGAGAAGACAGTGACAGGTACGGGTGGGTCCATGTCATGTTGGTATGCATATGGGGGGTCTGCCAGTTGAGGCGGAGAGTCAGGTGGCTGATTGGGATCAAGATCCCTTCCATCCAGGCCTGGGCTCAGTCCTCAGGGTTGGTAGAAGACATCCTCCACTTGAGGAGTTGGTAGGTGTCCGATTGTAGACCCTGTGGTCCTTCGTACCAGACCTCTGTTTCTGACGACTCTCCTTCGGATGTTTGGGGAGAGGGTGGCAATGATGTCCATGAGGATGGAGTTGGTTGGGACAAGAGGGAGTGCCCCCATGGCCTCTCCGAAGCCCATCTCATGGAGTATGTGGGTGAGTTGGACTCCAAGGTAGATAAAGTGGGTGGAAAGGAGGGGGGACGTGGTGGTGGAGAATGGGCCAACCATCTCAGTGGAGGCAGAGTTTCGAATGGAGGCATAGGCGTTGTAGAGGAAGATGACAGAGTGGACTCATCTGACCATGTCATCTCTTCTGTGAGCGTAGAGCCAGGCTGCAACATATGGTGAGTGGAGGAGGTTGTGGTAAAGGTAGAATCTTTCTAGGTGGGGGATAGCATCAAGGTTATAAGTGTCTCGGATAATGGCAGTAAGGACAGCTATAGATGGTGACATTGGTCAGTGTGTCAAGACCCCATAAGGGGCTATTCTAATAGTGATAGGGACAGTATTCAAATTTGCAGTACCACTGGGTGATGACTACGTGGGAATGGAGGTAGTGGCAGCATTGTCCTGGTTTGAACTCTGAGTACCAGATTCCTCTGGCAGTGACATAGAAGTGTTTGGGTCTAGGGTCCATTTTAGGAAGTTAGCTTGTAAGCCCTTTTATAGGCTTTCAAGGTCTCATCCATGTTGGTGAAGTTCCTTTCTGGTTTCCAAGTGTTTTCTGAATCAGGATAATTGTGCCACTTTACCAGAAAGAGTCGGTTATTTTTAGTTCCCTTATAAGAGAGTATGGCCTCTATTTCATATTCAGGGGTTTTGTCTTCCAAATCCAGTGGTTCCTCAGGGGCAGTGTGTCTGTATTCGGGGGACGACAAAAATGGGGTGTGAAGGGAAGTGTGGAACATATTATGGATTTTCCATGTGGTTGGTAGTTTTAGTTCAAAAGCTACCTTGTTGATTTCCCTGGTGATCTGAAAGGGGCCTTCCCTTTTTGGGAGAAGCTTCCTGAGTTCCCCTTTTGTTCTAAGGTTCTTCGTGGACAGCCATACCCAGTCTCCCTTTTTTGGGGGATGATAAGGGGTTTTCCCCTTTTGTCATTTGTTATAGTCTTTCTGAGCAAAGGTGATGGCTTCCGTGGCTTCTTTCCAAGCTTCCCCCCATTGTTCGAGGGAGAACTGTACTCGGGGAACAAAGGACTGCGTGATGGGGGGAAATCCTCTGGGGGAGAATTCTGTCATTAGGAGGAAAGGGGTAGTTTTAGTTGTGGAGTGAGGGGCAGAGTTGTGGGCAAACTTGGCGATGGGGAGTACTGAGTTCCATGTATCAGGGGAGTTGTGACAATAGATACGGAGGTAGGTTTCCAGTTCTTGGTTTACCCTTTCAGTCTCTCCATCTGTTTGTGGGTGATAGGCAGTTGATAACTTAGGGTCATATCCTAGTAGGCGTCCTAGTTCTCAGGCGAAAGCGCTGGTGAATTGTGGGCCCTGGTCAGAGATTACAGAATCATGTAGTCCGAATCTGTTGAATACCTGTTCTAGGAATAAGGTGGTGATGCCTTCCACAGTTACCATTTTTGTAGTAGGGATGAAAATAGCCCCCTTCAAAAGTCCATGGTCCACCATGACCAAAATGGTGTCTGCCGACTGGGAGGGTGGTAAGTCAGTAATCAAATCCATGGAGATATGTTGGAACGGTCAGGTGGTGACAGTAGGGATAGGGATGACTGGGGGTTGGAGGGGGTGGGTGATCACTTTGTGTTTCTGGCAAGTGGGGCATCCCATGAGGTATCGGCGGAGGAAACGGATGAGGCCTGGCCACCAAAAGTTGGCACTAATAATATTGTATAACTGGTAGAAGCCCGGATGGCCCATGGTGTTAGCGGTGTGTATAGCATGGACTAGGGGTTGTCTGTGGTGCTCGTCCACATACAAACGTCCCTGGAAGTATAGGTTTCCATTGTGGAGGCACCAATCGGACAGCTCCATTTGGGGGAATACCTGTTCGCCTTGCTTGAGGCGGGTGATGGCATCAATGACAGTGGGGTCCAATGGAGGGGCTTCCAGTTTGGCCTGGAGTGCGGAATCGATGCTTCTGATGAATATTTCATTATCCAGGAGCTGCAACAGAGGTTCTTCATCGTTCAGGATATTCGGCTGAGACAGCATGTTGGCTGGGGCTAACTGCCCCCTGGGAATATGAACAAGACAGAGATCATAGTCTTGTAGAAACAGTTGCCAGTGGGTGTGGTGATGCAATAATTTTTGTGGTTCTTTGAAGTACATCAGGTTTTTGTGGTCCGTTAGGACCATGACTGGGTGTTCAGTGCCAGTTAGGTAGTGGCACCAGTCCTGTAGGGCTAAAATGATCACTAGCAGCTCATGATCATGGATATCATAATTCCACTCCACCAGGGAAAATGTGGAGGAGCGGTACGCGCAGGGGTGTAGATCTCCATTTCTGTCCTTCTGCATTAATACTCCACTGGCTGCGGAGAGGGACGTGTCAGTCATGAGGGTAAAGGGGTTGGCAGGGTCCAGGTGGTGGAGTATTGGGGCTGTAAGGAATAGTTTCCTTAGGGAATGGAAGGTGTCATCCTCATCTGGTCCCCAGTTCCAGTGTTTTCCCTTTGTTATCAAAGCGGTGAGGGGGTGGGCCGTGCAGGAGAAGTTTGGGATGAACTTCCGATAGAAGTTGCAGAATCCTAGAAAGGATCATACCTGCTTTACAGTGGTGGGGGGTTGTCATTCCTTTATGGCCTTCAGTTTTGTGGGGTCCATCTCAACTTTTCCTGCCGAGAGGATGAGACCTAAGTATTCAATGCACCTTGCATTGAATGTATATTTTTCCAATTTTAAGTATAGCTTGTGCTCAGCCAACTGGCTCAGCACTTTCCATATCCATTCTTTGTGTTCATCTGGGCTTGGGGAGTGGATCAATAAGTTGTCCATATAGATTATCAGCCACCCCTCCACTAGATAATCTGCAAGGATGTTATCCATCAGGGATTGGAAGGTGGTGGGGGAGTTACATAGTCCGAAAAACATCACCATTGGTTTGTATAGCCCAAATGTGGTGATGAATACGGCTTTCCATCTGTCCTCCGGGTGGATCCGGACATTGTTGTACCCCCATCACACATCCATTTTAGTGAAGATGGATGAATGCCAAACTTTGTCAATAAGATTGGTGGTGAGGGGAAGGGGGTATGCGTTTTGGACAGTTTTGGAGTTTAGGTATTGATAATCTTGGCAAGGCCTTAGCTTGCCATCTTTTTTTGCTACAAAAAAGAACAGAGAGGCTTGGGGGGACTGGGATTTGGTTATTTTCCCAGCTTTCAGATATTCGTCAATGAAGGCTTTACAAGCCTTTTCCTCTTCTGGGTTGAGGGAATAGTTCTTTGCTCTTTTCGAAACAAATCTGGGTTCTAATTTGATCCAATAATCGTACAGTCTTTTGGGTGGTAAGGTGGTGCTTCCTTCCTTGGAGAACACCAGTTTAAACTCATGATATTCAGGGGGTAGGGTTACTGAATCCTTTTCTTGCTCTGCCACTATCTTGGTTGAGATAGTGGTCTTCCTTATTTCTTCATCTAGATTTTCCCTTATGATGACGTCTTCTGAAGGGTCATCAAAATCTTCCGTGATATACTTCATTAAGTATCGCTGAGCGGTTACTAAATCTGGGGGTTGTCCCTCCTCCATCTTGTCATAGAGGAGTATCTTCCTATTTTCCCAGTTGATCTGGGGGTTTTCTTCGGCTAACCAGGCCATCCCGAGGATGATTGGGGTTTTTCTACTCTTGAGGACCATCAATGATCAGCATTTCTTTGTATCTCCGATCTTGATCATTACTGTCATCCGATGGATAATGCTTCCTCCTTTGTTTTCTGATCTGTCTGCGTTTAGGGCTCTATGTGGTGAAGTCATAGGGGAGAGGGGTTATTTCCATTTCCGGGCATATCAGGCATTAATGAAATTCCCGGTCACTCCGCTGTTGATAAGTGCCTCCATATCGATGATTCCAGATGGGGTCAAAACTTGTACTTTAATTAACAATGATTTTTGTTCCCTAGATACAAGTACATCTGGTGGGGTAAGGGATTTGGACATCGATTGCCATTTCCCTTTTAAAAACCCTGCACTTTCTTGATCTTCTTCTTAAGATCAGTAGACAGCGTAGCCACAGTTTCTTCGTTGTCCTCTCCTTCCTCCTCTTCTTCTTTCTCATATATCTGTTGCAGAACCTTAAGGATTTCCTGATTTGTGCCTTTCTTATCGGCTAGTACCTTTCTGATGTACTCTGTGGTTTCATCAGGCTTAGTTTCCTGGATAGGAAGTTCCTCTTCTTCCGTTCTCCTTATCTTTTCTGATGGTTTGCCTCTGTGAGGCTTCTTATGGTTTCGAGTGGAACACCCCTTTTTGCTGCATATGAAGCAAAGTCCATTTTTGATGTAGTGCACCCTTTCTACTGGTGACAGTTTTATGGTGTCAATGTCCATGGCATTGGGGTCTCTTCCTGATGACTTCCCTCCACCTCCTTGGTGGATATAGCGTCCTCTGGTACCCACTTGAGCTGGTGTACCTGCCTATAAGCTCCTGTGTACCACTCCTTAATAGTGGCCAGTTCATTTAGATGGATGATATCTCTTGCAATATTGTGATTCAGGCCCCGCACAAACCACTCACACAGGGCCCCCTCATCTGTTACTCCTGCTTTGGCAGCCAGGAGTTGGAAATCTTGTATATATTTCTGAGTTGACTTTGATGTAGAAGGTCCTCTGTCTTGTCGAAGATTTCCAATCTTCCTTTTCGTGTCCGTCTTGTCTTCTGTAGATAGGAACGAGTTTGTGAATTGTTCAGCAAATTTGGCCCAGGTACCATCCTCATTGGCTGTTGTTGGTGCTCCTATGTATTCCCCTTCTGTAAAAACTTGTCTCCTCCCTTTTGACATTTTGTTCAAGATAGTCACCACCTTTGACACATCGGTGTTGCAGATCTTCTTATTCAGTTTGAAGTAGTTTGTCATGGCTCCTATCCACCATAAGGCATCCTCGCTGTTTCCAGAGAAGTCTCCCAGAAGCGTGGCCTTTATTTCATTAGTTTTTTCCATCATTGATGAGTAGAACTCCTCTCATTCTTCTTCTTCTTCTGTCTCCTGAATTGGTTGTATGATCTGTAATATCTTTCGTCTTGACAGGATGTCCCTGGTTTCTTCCTCTACTGCTTGGGCTCTTCTTTGCAATGGGGAGATGATGGTCCGGGTTGGTCTTCCAGAGAAGTACAAAGGGTGCTGGTAGGCAGGGGTGGGATGGGGAGCTAGGAGAACAGTTGCCAGGGATGGTTTGTCTCCTCGTGATAGTATTTGAGCAAGTAATCCAAGATCCAAGCCTGTAGGAGCGGGGTGGCAGCTCGGGTTCCCAGTTGGGAGGCTAGATAGTATAGATGGGGGTGTTCCTCTAGTAACTTGAGGAAGACTCGGGGAGGGAGTTGGATGGGGGATAGGAGAAGTTCCAGGAACTGGTTGGCTCCTGGAGATTTGAAGTGAATCTGGGATAGGGGCCCCTCAAATAGCCTGAGAGGTTGGGGAGGGGGGTTGGGGTTTGTCTTCTGATCCAGGTTGTGCAATCTTGGCAGAGTGATCCCCTCTGTTGAAACAGGGGGTGGAGTATGAGAGCTAAATTCTTTTGATATGGAATGTGAGATGTGGAGCCTTTCGGCAACTAGGTTGTTGAATGTTCCTAGTCTAGTCCCAGTGGTAGTGGCGATGTAGAAGATAGCGAGCCATGCTGCGTAGATAAAGATAAGAATCTGATGTCGAAGATTAAGTGCAATCCACACTTGAACTCTCTCGAGAAACAGTAAACCATCCACCGTTTCAAGGTATGCTGTTATCCATGTAAGGTCACGTAGAATTTAGCTAGGGCTAACTAATAATACATAGGTGCTTTTATACTAAATGGGGAATGGATGGGAAAGTGTTTCCATCTTGGTTATTGGAAATATACTCCCCCAACAGAAGAATATTGGGGTTGGAGAAAGTGTCCATTAAGCTTTGCGACACACACTGCCATAGAAAAAGGGGAAAGGCAGTGTATGAGAATTCTCTCACAGTGGTGAGAGAATTCACATGTATTGTTATCAAACTATAACTGGGTAAAAGTATTCTAAAAATAATGGGGGGGCGGGTCAACAAGGAAGGGGTCAAAGCACAATGCAGCTGCTGTATGGAGTAGGTATGGTTGTTGTGCTTATGAATGAGTCTAGAAACCCCAATATTCTAGAATGAGGAGTTATCATCCATAGAGTTGGTCCAGTCATACCAACTCCTGTCGTCATTGTCCCTCCTGGGTGTGTTCCTCAGCATAGGAGTCACACCCCACTCATCAGGGGAAGCTGTCCAGTTCACTTCATGATCCTCCTCTCTCCCGTAGCGATAGAGGTCCCCTCTGAGTAGGTTCTCCCTAGTGAACCAGGGGATATCCCACAAGGGGTCATTCGTCTCCCTCATCCAGGCCAAGTGTGGCCAGTCGAGTTCGTCGGGAAAAGGAGTGGGTGGACGCACCCATCGTTCTGTAACATCATGTGGACTACCCATGGAGGGCAACTCCTTTTCCTCATGAAGGGGATCGCCCATGGCTCAACACCAATATCTCTACAGCTGCCTATGGAGGGAATCTAGACATAAGGCATCAGTTCTGGCAGGGAGAAGCTGAGGGGGTGACCTGGGGAGAGGAACCACTGGGGGACATTGTCCCAGGATGGTGGAACGTTCAAGCTCCCCCTCTTCACTTGAAGGAGACAACACCTGCGCCAGAGTGGCCCACGGATCCCACTTGGATGTAGTTGCATCCATGACTTTCCAAACTGATGGTACAAATCATATTCCTTATCTTTGAACTCTAGTTTCTTTTCGATTGCACTCTTACACCGGTGCGATCACCACTTCCCCCATCCATGCTTATCTCTTGTAACCCTTTGCCCTATGGACAGCCTTCCCCCTTCCTGTGATCTCTACTTATGATCATAGTAGTTTCCCCTTCCCTATAAATACAGCTGCCCATGTACAGTAATTCCTTAATTAGATCTACATTTAATCTATGTGGTATTTGGTTCAAATGGTCACCCCTTAAGTGAAGGTCACCAACAAGACTTACCATAACCATCCTGATCTTCTATCAGTCTACTGTCTACTGTTGAGTGACAGCTAGAACTTGGCAATATCTTTGTGTCTTGGATCTATATCCATAGATCACATCACAAAAGATCTAGTTGAACCTTATTCACTCCTTGTTCTACCAAGAAGAGTCTAGTGGGCCCCAATCCCCACTAGGGAAGATTCACCAACATTTACTTGGCCACTGATCTCCCATCTGAGGGGGAAGAAAACCAACATGTTGACAACTCCTACCGAAACCACCCTATCCCTGATTCGTCTTGAAGATTTTAAATCGGAGGAAGCTCTACTACTCCTAGCCATCATCTCAACCCCCAACCCCATTCAACCAGAACCTATTGTCACCCTTCTGAGAGCCTACCCGCACCTCCAGCCCTTAACACAGAAACTGTTACAGCCTACAGGACTCCAACTCCTGTCCCACCTAATACAGCTATATTGCAACCAACAGAGGAGGAATTAGCTCTGGATATCGATCTGCCCCCACCTGCAAGGAGGGAAAAAATCAAGATGTCAGAAAAGTGAGCGGGCTTGCCAATAGATTTCTCTGGAGAATCCGAAGATGCAACATGGTGGATCATGACCATGAGCAACTATTTCTCCATGAATGACGATATCTATACCTACGACCAAGACAGAATCAATACTGCCTTGAATAAGATGAGCAAAGGAAGAGGAAAGACGTTCTCAGAAGCATACTACAATCAGCAAGAGGCAGGAACAGTCCCAAACACCAAAGGCTGGAAAGCTTTCAAAGAAAGATTTCTCACGGCATTTTCATCCAAGGAGGACCACTTGGACCATAGGAGGAAGTTAGCTGCTCTAAAATAGAAGGACAAAGACTCCTTCCCTATGACAAAAAGGTTGCAGGAATACATGCAGGACTTCTAGCTTTATGCCGGAAAAGCAAAGATGACAGATGATATCACCCTGATAGAATGGTTCGTCAGAGGCCTCAACCTGTTGATCACGGAAAAAGTCATAGCTGTAAAAGAGCCAGAGACCCTTAAAGAGTGGATCGAGGCCACTCATAGGCAAATGAGACAGATCAAAAGAGTTCAAGACCTGAAAGGGAATTGATACAAAGCAGAAGCACGCGACCTTAATGCAATGGATGTCAACATCATCAAATTATCCCCATTCAATTGCACTAAACACATAAAGGAAAATCACTGCTTCATCTGTCACAAAGTAGGGTGCTCTACCAGGAACCATCTGTGACCAGGAACATCTTCCCACACTAAGTTCCAAAAGAAGGAACAAACCAAGGAAATCTCCGCTACCCCAGCACCATTGGCAATCGCCGATTACATTAAAGTTCTCAGAGACAAGGACGTAAAAGAAGAAGATGTCATCAAAATTCTCAAAGAGGTGTACAAAGAACCTGTTTACCAAGGAGAAGAGGAGGAGGAAACTGTCGCCAAAATAAGCACAGAAGAACTCAGGAATCAGGTAGAATGAGCAAAGGGTTTTTAATTCGGAGAGCTCAATCAGTGTATAACTTTCCTAAAACCTGGAATGTACAATCATTAGAATAAAAATCAATCACAATCCCCATTTAAATACTTCCAGGAACCACTGAACTAAAAGCCCTTGTCAACAGTGGAGCAACTAATTGCTTCATCAATGAACCAATTGCTCAAAAACTATGACTCCCCCTCACAAAACTTAAACTACAAAGAATCACCATCAACATGGACAGAATATCTAACACTGAAGGGGACATCACCCATAAGGCTACCATCACCACTTCCATAGGGGGAAGGAGAGAAACCAGAGACTACCTAGTAATCAAAAGTGGAAAAACCAACATGATTCTAGGAATGAGCTGGCTAGCACTACATAACCCAATGATTGATTGGGCACATTGAGAACTCAAGGGAGGAAAAAGGAGTGACAACCTGGAAGAACAGTGATATCTGATCAAATACCTCACCACCAATTTGGCAGAAGAACCAAACAAGGAAGTACTCATATGATGCTGCACAGATCAGGAAGAAATCCACAGACTCACCATTTCCACAGATATTGCCTGAAAAGAACAGAAAAAGGCAATCGAGTTACCAGAAAAATTCCAGAAGTACCAACAAGTATTCTCCAAAGAAGCCACTACCACACTTCCACCCAAAAGAAGCTATGATCATCATATCGACCTCCTCCCATCTTTCACACCCAGACAAGCCAAAAACTACCCCCTAAACCCAGAACAAACCGAGGCATGCAGAAAGTTTGTCGAAGAACATCTCAAAAGCGGAAAGATCCAGACATCCAAATCCCCCCAAGCATCTCCTTTCTTCTTTGTCAATAAGAAAGACAGAAAACTCCGACCCTGCCAAGATTATCAGTATCTAAATAAGCATACAGTCAAAAATGCCTATCCGCTACTGCTTATCAGAGATCTAATCGACAAACTGAGAGGATCTAAGATCTTTACCAAGATGGATGTATGGTGGGGATACAACAACATCCGAATAGTACCGGAGGACAGGTGGAAGGCCGCCTTCATCACTCCCCTAGGGTTATTTGAACCCACAGTAATGTTCTTTGAACTTTGCAACTCTCCTGCCACCTTCCAAGCACTAATGGATGACATATTCGCTGACTACCTAGTGGAAGGATGGCTCATCATATACATGGACAACCTTCTTATCCACTCCCCAGATCAGAAAACCCATGACGAAAGAACAAAAAAGGTACTAGAAAGAATGATGGAGCATAAACTCTACCTCAAACTGGAAAAATGCTCCTTCAACACAAAAAGCACCGAGTACCTGGGAATGGTCATTTCCGAAGGACAAACAGAAATGGACCCCATTAAACTCAAAGCCATCAAAGAATGGAACCCTCCCTCTACCATAAAGGGGGTGCGCTCCTTCCTAGGATTTTGCAACTTCTATAGGAAATTCATCAATGGATTCTCTACCAAAGCCAGACCCCTTATTGAACTAACAAAAAAAGAAACAAAATGGTCATGGGGCCCTCCACAAGAGAAAGCCTTCTGAGAGTTACAAAAACAATTCCTAGAACAACCTATACTGGCAATCCCCAACCCAAGCAAGCCATTCTTTATAATGACCAACACCTCACTAGTAGGGACAGGAGGAATATTAATGTAAAAAGACCTCAACGGGGATCTCCACCCATGCGCATATAAATCCAGTATCTTATCACCCGCAGAACGGAATTATGACATTTACAACAAAGAGCTCCTGGGAGTGATATACATGTTAGATGACTGGAGATATTACCTAACCAGAACCAACCATCTGGTAATGCTCCTAACTGACCACAAGAACCTCCTATACTTCAAAGAGGCACAGAAACTCTCCAGGCAACACACACTATGGCAAATATTTCTGCAGGAATATGATCTAATATTCCATCATCTCCCAGGAACACAAATGGGCCCAGCAGATGCCCTATCAAGAATGCTAAACCCAAACCTTGATAACGATAACAGCCAAATCCGTCTCCTCCCAGAGGAACTATTTGTCAACCAAATAGACCTCGCATTATGTGATAAGATCAAGGTTTCATCAGGAAAAGACCCGCTGGTACTAGATGCACTACAATGCATGTACAAGGAAAACCATATCCCTGACAAATCCCACCCCTCAGATTGGACCTATGAGGAAGGACAACTCTACTTCCACCACCGCCTCTACATACCCCCTGACGCCAGAAAAGACTTAGTCCACTCCATCCACTCATCAGCTGCCGGAGGACATGGGGGACAACACCGAACCATCCAACTCCTATCTCATGACTACTGGTGGCCAGGACTCTCAACCTTTGTCAGAAAATACATCGCTGGCTGCCCAATATGCCAGCAAAATAAAAATATCAACAATCCATCTCACCCACCCCTGGTCCCCATTCCTGCCACCAGTCCCCACCCTTTTCACACCATCTCCATGGACATAATCACT
>JBBPJU010001280.1:0-12805 GCA_038088875.1 Austroboletus festivus | reverse complement strand
GAGATGGATGGGAGTCAGGAGACATGGATATGACAAAGTGACACACAGTGTTCTCCAATGTGTTCAGGGTTCAATAAGATAAAGCTTGGATGACAATGTACTAGTCATACCAGGGTTTCAAAGGAATGCTTAGAGGAGAACTCCAAGACTTCAGAACTGGGAAGCCAGCTCTGTGATCCTGGGCTTTATATACTATCCTACTGTATATACACGTTTGGTTCTACCATAACAGGAACAACCAATAGGAATATTCTAAAATATTAAGGAATTCATATATTCCTATGGATCTAAGATATATTCAGTAAAATATATATAAAAGGAAAGTGGCACCACTTGTGGCAGCCAATCATAATGGTTTCTTAATAGAACCTATGCACACCAGTGCAAGGCTATACATATACCCTGTACCTGTTACACTTGTACTGGGTAGGTCCAAGCGTAGCCCTTATATCCCTATTCAAAGGTGACAAGAGGGTGAAGGGGCAAAGGTAAGTTCTAGGCAGCAAGAGTGGACAGGGAGTGGTGATGAATAAAGGGCAAGGAGGACAATAGGTATTGCCATAGGACAGATAGGACTGAAGGTACTGCTGGGGTGCTGGTGGATGGATGACTAGATACCAAGGGAATTGGAGAGAAGAAGTCATCAGTGGATAAGAAGACTTGGTGATGTGATAAGGGGGAGGTGTCTGAGGAATATCACCAATGACCAGGACAAGGAAGGCTTCAAGATGAAGACCAAGGGAGATTGCTGAAGGGTTAGCGGTTCCAGGAATGTCGGGCAGATGATAGAGAAGTGCAAGATAGATGATAGATTCATGAAGTAGAGGATATAGGAGATGTCAAGGTATCATAGACAAGAGATGATAGGAAATTATGAAGGGAGGTCTAAGATGGGGATCTACTGTACAAGGGGAACCGCTATATGTAGTGATCAGGGGAAGCGGCTGTGTAGTACAAGAAAGGAAACAGGGTAAAGGGTGCTAATGATGAGTCAGGATGACGAGTCATCAAAATGTCTAAGAAAGTGATGGAACATCAAAGAAGCGCTGACTCAGCCAGAAGAATGGAAAGTGATCTGAGATCAAAGGCTGAGTCACTGATAAGCAGAAAGAATAGATAAGCCAAGATATAGATGAAATGGATGAGTCAGAAGGGTCAAGGGTTGAATCAGGATAAGAGATAATGAATGACTCATCCATGACAAATATATACTGAGTAATCGGATCAAAGGGATTGTCTGTGACAAAGAAGAATCAAGTAAGCAGAGACAACAAGAACTAGATGAGTCAGAGAAACAGAGCATATCCACATAGAATATATTTGATATGGAATGCAGAACGTGGAGTCCGAGGCGCCTAGTGATAGTCTGGTCTACTTCTCGGGGAAGTCATGGGCCGTATTGAATGCAGATGGATATGAGGGCTTCCTGGGCGGCAGAGAATTCGTGGATGATAACAAGGCACAGGGCTAGAACCTGTCGCACTAGAACTCTCTCGAGAAACGGTAAACCGTCCACCGTTTCAAGGTACAGCTGACTCCACATAGGATTGCATAGAATCTAACTAAAGAACAAGTACATACAAAGGTGCCTATTTATACCTAGTGGGGATAGGACAGGAAGTACTATCCTTCTGGGGAACGGGGAATGGAGCCTGTCTGTAAATAGACAGGGAATGGAAGGCGTCCATGAATGGTAGGTAATAATGATGGCACACACTGCCTATGGAAGAAAGGGAAGGGCAGTGCGTGGGATCTCTCCCATGTTCGTGAGAGAAAGCCTCCTTGTCCGCAAAAGGAATCATTAGATCTGATCGGAGATAGAGATAGGTAATATCAAATCAGCGGATGCTGTGTGGAGCAGGTATGGGTGATTTGGTAACTAAGGAAGCCAAAGATAGTCAGATGTAATGGGGAATTCCAGGAGTGGAATGACGAAAGAAATAAGGGAAGGAAAAGAAAATGGCGTACTACTCCCCATTGAAGGGGAACATGTTCCATCGCCTCTAGGCAAACTCCTTAATCTCTAATTGGTCCCAAGTGAACCATTCTTCCTGTCCAGGGGGAACGTTCTCCTGGTTGTCGGATAAAGGTGGAGAGGCGCTCCAGACGTCAAGCGACTCTCCCCAAGCGATAGGACTCATCAAGTCCTCGTTCTCATCCATGACTCCTCTAGCAGGAAAAAATGAAATACTCAGCATCTCCAGCAGTTTCAGGTATGGAGTAGAACTCCGTCTCCATCGTTCTGTAACAATAGATAGACTCATCTAGAAAATGGTACAAGTAAGTCAAAGTGAAAGATATCAAGGAAAAGGAGTAGTCCAGATGCTACTCAGCTATACTCCAAGGATAAATCATAACAGTACCCTTCTAGAGTCAAGGTGAGTCATAGATAAGACAGATCATATCCACCAATAGAGTTAGATCCTAAATATAAAATATAAAAGGAAATTAAATGCATACTGTACTTCTGCAGGTATAGAATAGAAGTTCAGAAGGAGAAGCCTGCGGAGATTAAATACATGAGGTTTAGGCATGTTCAACATGCGTCTTCAATGAGGTGAGAAGCAACTAATGCTTCTGTGAAATGGATGTGGCAGCATGCTGCACACATAAGGCATAGACATGTGTTTGTTGCATGTTTCAGGGTTTGAAGGAGATCTATTGTAGATCCTCCAATGTCTAGCTTTCTATAAATAGAAAGTACTTCCCATGAATGCGGAAAAGCACTAAGTTCAATAGTATAGGGATTGACTAGCAATCCGTCTGGTGTTCTGTAGGCATCAAGCCTAGATGTCTTCAATAAATTATCATGCAGATCACATGACAAGTCATGTGACTGGTGTCATGATGTCATAAGCATGTGATCTTGAAGTCATGTGACCATCATAAAGTCAAAATAAAAGTTGAATAAAATAGAGTTGTAACAGTTCTTCTTGATTTTGTAGACTAGATCAATATCTCTAAAATGAGATCCATTTGCACACACAAAATATCACTTACTGTACATTGGCATGGCCCCATTCAGCAAGATGATACCAAATTCCATGATAAGAAACAAGTAGTTGGGGGAGTAATGGATACCCAGCATCTGCAAGGAGATACCTTTTGGGGGGTACTACAAGATATCCTGCTGATGCATCATACACATGTGTGTCCATTGCTGATCCTTCCCAGCCTGATAATACAAATGTGAACTTGGTATCAAAGTCACATGTAAAGAGTACATTATGCAAGAGAAAGCCTTTCCAATTTCAATATTGCTCGTGTAAGCAGGCAGGTGGAGCAGCAGGTATGTGACTCTCATCAATGGCACCAATAGCATCTCAAAAGTAAGGATAAAACTTTGGATTGCACCAAATCTTCAATGGTATTGAGCTTACATCTGGAAACTCAACATAGAGTTGGTAGAAAGGATCGCATGCAAATATGTGAATCATTTTTTTAAAATACCTAAATGGGGTGGTTGGTAATCAGTGTGGTGATTATCACAGATAAAAATGGATGGTACACACCAGGATATTGTATCATTTGATTGCTGAAAACATTCACCAACATGCCGTGTCATTAACCCTGTGACACACATATAAAGAAAAATCGCCAATTGTTCCTCAAGGGTAACATGGCGCAAATCAGTGATGCCAATCACTCATAATTGAGTGATTATTGCACAAAAAACGTCCCTACTAACTCCCAATTCAGATCGTATGTGCTCTGGATGACCGCTGAGCAGTTCTAGGACCCAATGATAACCGGTCAGGATGAAGGTATGATAAGGCCTGGGTTGGGGTATTCCAGAGATAATTTCGAGCAAGGCAACCAAGAGGGATTGGATAAGCTTCAATATACTTGAGATGACAAGCCTGCGTGCATCATAGTTGTCGGGATCGAGCATTGTCGTTGGCATTTTGGTGCAGAGTTACGAATCATTGGGTCAGCATGATCATCGCTTTTAGGTTCAGTCTCCGAATTAAAAGCAGGGCCGGCATCACACATGCCGTCTTTGCCTTTTCCTTAGGCTAAACACACACAAACAAAAACTACTTGGGAAACAGTTACCGTACAGTGTCAGAACTTTTTCCTTTATCTTATCTTATCTACACTTCACCCTTCACATGGTCACATCTCCATTCCAATCTTTCACATTTCACTCCTTCATCTCTTCAAGTCGTTCACTATCTGGGCAGTGTATTTGGTTTGCTCTACCACTTTCTATCACATTCTATATGACATCATAGACACTGGTTTCGTACAGCCCTCTACAGCATGTTTTCCTCATGGATGCACTGCATGGCTGTGTAGTAGATAGTATATAAGAGCCTGGCTCATATGCTGTATTCCCCAGTCTTGGTTTATTCATTCATCATTCAGTGTAACTGGGTTCCCTGGAACTTAGCCATTGTTTGAGTCCTGTCATACAGGCTCTAAGCAAATATTAATGGATAACTTATTCTTTGGCTTCTGCAGCCTTGCCTGTATCTCCTGTCCTATCATTGTACCGTCTTCGTGTATTTGTCAGGGTTCTACTCTTACTTGTGATCTGCATGCAACAAAGTCGAGGAAAGATAAAAACTCGCAACATATAGACCATTAGGTAAGAATGCAAGAAAGCAAAAGATTGCCCATCACGACTTATAAAATTGATCCTTGATCTTCCAAGGCGTGTCGTACCAACCAACTTTTTCCAATAAAAGGTACTGTACGACCTTGCGAGTACCAGTAAAGTCGGATTTAACAACCTGCCCACGCTTGTCGACAATGTCGATTTTCTGTGCCGAGTGTGCTCACCCTGACATGCAATGTTCGAGATGGAGCTACGTACCTGAGTGGTATCAAACTTGACGAGGGCTTGGATGAGCAGGCGATGCCCATTAATAGGCTCTGTATTCTCAGTATAAACCTCGCCCGCTCGGATGGAAACGATATCGACGGGTGTCGGTGCTCTACGCTCTGAACAATTATGAAAACTAATTCCAAGATGTGGGAAGCAGCATACTCTTTGTCTTGGGGAACAGAGCTATATCCGAGACATCGCTGGTAATGGACCAAATCCAAGTTTCACTCCTTTCGCGCCGACGTATAGCCTTGATCGTCTTTTGCTGGAACGGACCCGAGGTGAACTCTTTTACCTTGTCTTCATGTCCTCTGGAATAGTCCGAGTCAGAGGTTATGTTCCGAAACATTGACCAGGCGCGAACCTTGCGGACAAACTATTTACTTTGCGATAGGTGTCGAGGGCCACCTGGCGTAATGGCGCCAATAAAGCATCCGGTGAATTATTCCGTACACTCAATATACGGCCCAAAGTCTTGACGCGTAGTTGTAAATTTCTTCCTGGGAAGGCGTTGGCTTTCGCCATGACGAACATACTAGATAAAAGGGAAAATGTGCCAAACGCATTTTGGCGCAGAGGAGCAGGAGCGCACCTGTACGAGTTCTTCATCCAGTTACGCATGTTATGCTTGATCGCATACCAGAGGTCGCTGCGTCATGTAATCTTTAACGTCGGCGCAAACTTAAGAAAGTGAGGAGTACACACGAGAATTTACTCGACGCAAATATGGGTCTTGCAATGAGCGAACGACACATTAGACGCAGGTCATAAGGTATCTCCGCATCTAGCAAGTCAAAAATTAGAGTTGTACCCTGGCACACAAAACGATGATACCCAAGTTCGCCATTTCAGTCCCCCATACGTCAGCCGTCGCGTACATTTTGCTAAACCGTTTCATACTCTCCATGGCTTGAAGGTTTTGTTCTGCCGCACTTTCGACTGAGGAAGATTTGACTTTGAGCTTCTTGGTATTTCCATCCGCTGGTTGCGCATCTGCCCTGGGGGATGATGGTGGAGCATCCCGAGACGTGTCAAAACTTGATGATTTTTGTTTGTTCTTGAACGCCACGGCTGCGTACGACCGAGACCACACACTGGCCTGTGGCCCCCATGGTACGCGTGTTCCGAGCCTAATTGCAGCCATGGCTGGTTGGGTTATTACCACTGGTCTTCCGTTAGGCCTTGCAAGTAGCGGTTCCCCCGAAAAAGGAAACCAGATAATTCACACGGTCCTCGCCGGACATCTTACGAGTACGTCGGCCCGCCAGCGGATATAAAAGGATCGAACCGGCACAAAAATCCCCAGCTCAACTCTCATCTTTCTACTTACGCACGTTTCACCATCATCATGCCTGTAAGTCTATTCCAACTTCATTCTACACATTTTAATATTTATTCGCTGTACTGTTCAGCGTTCTTCGCGCTCCTCCCGTCCTGCACCCAAGCCAGCACCAGCTCCCGCCCAACAGTCTCGGGGTGCCCATACTGCTACCATGCCGCCCCAAGCAGCCCACGCAAACCCCGCTCATGCCCCTGCACCACCCGCAGCGGCGACCCAGTCCAGTCAACCAGGCATGTTCGCACAAATGGCCGCTACTGCTGGTTCCGTTGCAGCCGGTTCAGTCATTGGTCACGGCGTCTCTTCCTTGCTCTTCGGTGGATCCAGTTCAGCATCGAGTGCTGAGCCAGCAGCTCCCCCTGTTCAACAACAGCACTCTTTCCAGTCCACCCCCTCATGTGAGGTGCAAGCGAAGGACTTCACACACTGCCTGGAGAAGGCGGACTTGCAGAGTTGCTCGTACTATCTGGAGCAACTCAAGCTTGTATGTCATTCTGTTTCCCTTTGATTCATTTATATTCATAGATATTTCCAGTGCCAAGCAGCAGCCGCCAAATACTAATAGACTAGCATGTTAATTGTACCCATTTGGATCTAACAATACACCATTCATTGGCTAGAATCTTGTGAAGTGACATTGCTATCTTTGATACATATGTATCTCCATCCTACCTCGCATGGAGGTGTAGCACCCTTAGATATGCTCGTTTTCATCTGAACTCCCGTAAGTTTATCATATTCTGTAGCTATGAGAATTCCCAAACTTGCCCTCGCTATGTTCGTGCCAAAGTACAGGATCAACCCTACGCTCGATGACACGCAATATATTACTTTTTCTTCCCCTGTGACTTCCTTGGCTCACTGAATTTGTGGCACTTCTGGAAGGAATCTCGATCGCGTACGTATATGACTGGGTTGCTGTGGCCATAAGTCCTGTGGCCAGTGGCACAAGTTGAACTCTGAGCTACAAGATTGCTTGCACGCAGGGGTGGACTAGTAAGAAATTGGGAACTGGAGAGTTGGTAACATTTCTTTGGTTCTTGCATCTTAAAATCAAGTTAAGTTACAAAGTGTCAGCTTGGATAGCGAGTATGTACCATTGCCATGACATTATAACTGCAACCATGATTGTGATGGCCTGCAGAGCCAGGTGCATGGATGGGAACCATCATTCATAATTGAACAAGTTCTTACATTCTCCTGGAAGGGCCAAGTACCTTACAACAACATCCTACAACTTGATGTAGTGAGCATGGTGTGATCCAGCCTAACCTTCCATGCAATCCATATACCTAGCTTCCCCATCATAAAAAAAAAAGAGAGAGAATTGACCTCAACCGTGGCCACCATTTCGCCTGGACCGGAACATTACCATCCTCTGCCTCTTTAATTTTGGAACCGCCCTAGAGGCGTCGTTCGCTCCCTCTTCCGCCCTGCTTCTCCCTCTCCGCTCCTCTTCTTGTTCCCGTGTCTGAGAGTGCTCGTCTACGTCCCCGTCCCCGTCCCCGTCATCCTCTTGGTCTTCTTCCTCTTCGTTGGACGGCGCGTCGAACCTATACGGCAGCGGCACCTCGCGTGTGACGCGGTACTGGTCCATGTTACCCAAATGTTCGTTCTCGAGTCGATCTACGTAGGAAGATGGAATAGTCAGTCTTGTTCAGCCTTTCAATACTCTGAGCAACGCGCCCCAAGCAGCCACCACAAGAAAGAAAAAGAACAAAAAAAAGAGGGGCAGCGACGCACAGAAATTCCATTGCACCCTGCGAAGCAATTCCAACGCGGCAGCAATGAACGTCCGTAAGGTGAAGTTGGGTCCATGAACAGGAACATAGGTCAACCACATGAAGCGAATGACGAGGTTGGATATCTATGGAAAAAGAGCGAGCTTATATTGAGGAATAGCAGCAGTATGTTCGAAATATCCTACCAGAGCAAAGTAGTACGACTGCGGGATGATATGGCGTTGTCGTCAACGATGTCAAAAGAGTGATAGGGGACATAACGCACCGGTATTTGTGACTTGTAAACAAGCTCGCGTCGAAGCAATGGATATCGTGCATGTGGTTTACATACAGACCAGTCCATCAAGAAGTCCTGTCAGTCGCGTCGCGTCATTGAGTGTAGTATTGGAAAGACAAAAGACCCTTACCCAGGCGCCTGCGTATATTGCGTAGGCGGCGGCCGTAAAGCACCAAAGTGCATAACTCGCACCGACGTGGGGGTCCTCTGTAGTATTGAATCAGGTCCATGTAAGGTAGGATGTCGAACAGACATACCTTGGTGCCTCCACTGATAGTAGAAAAAGTAATAAATCATCCCAGTCCCGTACTTTCCAGCCTATCCCGAACCAGATCGTGAGCATGGTACCGAATTAAAGACGAATGTGAGTGTACATTGATCAAATGCGTAGGCAACTTCGAGTCCCTATACCGCCTTAGGCTCTGCACGAAGCGAACCAAAAAGGGCAATACGCCGAGCAAATAGTACCATCCCCAATTTTTTGCTGCGCCACACGTCGACCACGCTTCTTGTGAACGCGGATCGTACGCCGACGATGCTAAGCTCTGTAACGTACGCTTGGCGATAGACAAACCGTGGGGTGGATCACCGGAACCCATCGACGTGACATTGAGAGGCAAGGACACGTCGGATGACTCGGAGTTGCTGGCAGGCGCAATCGGGAGTGGGAGATCTTGGACAAAGTATCGGGCATAAAAACAGCCTACAAAGTAAAGGTTGGACAAGGAATACACGAGGCTGGTCAACTGGTCGCTAGAAAGTAGCATTGATTTGAGCTCGTCAAATGAAATAAGAACAACCAGGGAAGCATAATGCATACCCGAGCCAAAAATCGGTGAACTAACAATAAAAGTCCAGATCAGGAGAGGTTGTGGAACGAACGATGTATTGCACACACCTCGACCTTCCATACCCCACTCGCCCCAAGCTTGGCTATGTTCTTAATTATCCACCAACGGGCGCGTCCCCACATAAAACTCTGCATGTACCCGGGCACGGTCTGCACGAGGAACGTGACGAGATGAGGAAAGGGACGTACATGGATTGGGTTAAACATGATACCGAGGGTGAAAGCGAGCCAAAACAATGGCCACGCCATAGGTGGACCAATTCGAAGCATCGAGAAGCAGAAAGCATATGCGAGCATGCAGAGGAGGAACGAAGGCAGCTTCAATAGTTCATCGATATCCTTCAACACTCGACATAAGTCAAACACGCAAAAACGTACTTCAAAGTATTCATGATGATCAAGCCTTGATCTGGGATTCAATTCTGTGCAGGTCCGTCAGAGTGCGTACGAGAGTTTCGTCAGTGACACACCGAAAATAAAAACATAATTAATTCTTTCGCGTGCCCACACAGCGATATTGATACCGATTAATAGCGCCAGAAAAACTGGCAGGAAGAGTATAGAGTATATAAATAACAGGATGTTCCACGACGGAAGTGTGTTCCTTGTATGTTCCTGGAAAGCTATGAACGATGTTCAGGCTGATAAGCTCGAACAGTACTGGATGAGGCTTCGCACATAGATAAGTGCCTCCAGCAATAGCAGGGAAGGCTAGACCTAGCCACCATCCGGAGCGGAATGTACTAAAATGGTGCGTCTTGGACAAAGGCCCGATGCGAAGACGGTCTATCGCTTTCTTTCGGTCTCCGCGTTCTACAACACGAGGCCGCATATCAACGACATGTGATCGGAACACGTGGACTCTAAACGCACCGAAGCGCATCGTGAAAAAGTCTTCCATTTCTTTAAGCATGGTACTAACCATCTCGCCAGAGGCGATGGCAGATGGTTCAACCTATTCGCTCATTTTTTCAAACGAGCACATCGTAAACCAACATAATCACATACCTTTTCCTTCATGTAGACTTCCAAGATGGGTATTTTGGTGATCTTTTCGTATTTCTTGAGTGCTTTGCGAAAGCCGGTAAGGTTAAGGATCTGCCAAGAGATCCAAAAATGGCGTGGACGAGTCGATCGAGAATCCGATCGAGGATATTTTCAAAAGAAATGCATGAAGTCGAGGGTTAATACAACGCGTGGCGCAAATGTCATCAAAGACGTACCCTGTAATTGCTAAGGACCTCGAGGCCGCTACAAATATATGTATGCATCGTGTCAGCCTCGTGTTCGCGAACGACAGCACACAAAAGCACCAGTGGTAATAGAAAGACATGGTCAACGCACCGATAATGCTCGATGATTGCCTTTCGAAGGCGTCTTTTCGCGGATTGGTACTCGTGAGGGTCTAGGGGACGCCTAGACATGCTAAGGCTGGTCGACCGTCTGGGTGGCAGCCCGCTGTCACCTGGCTGCTTCGGAGAGGACGTAGGGTTGTTGTTTCGCGTGTCATCCTCGTCTCCGCTGTTCTTCGCACCTTCCTTTCTTCGGGTTTTGGAACGATCGCCACTCTGACTCCTCGCTCGCGTCTCTAGTTTGGATGTATCGACTGACCCACGGCGCCCTTGTATTCGTGAATTGAGGCCAGGTATTGACGTGAACATATATGCTCACCACCACGTCCAGATTCTGAAGCCATCAGAATGTTTCCACCGAGTTGTGAATGCTCTTTTGGTTTTACACTAGGGTCCGGAAGCCACTTGGCCAGTGACAAGAGTGCGGACGGGACAGGTACATTTGCCCTCTTGGCCCAACTCTGCACCTTGGAGCGCTCAGACGACTGCGATTGCTGACGTGATGACAGGTAAGCGGCACGTACTCCAATCTATACCAAAGCACACTGACATAAAACATTTGGCGATGCACGCCAAGTTCGTTGAGTTGTTCTCTTAATTTCTTTGCACGTTCGTTCATCTCTTTCTCTCTCTCGACGTAGAACGTTTCTACTTTGTCCAGCTCTGCATTCAGCATTTCAAAGAACTTGGCATGGGCCGGCCCGGGCAAGTTGGCTAGCATTGTATGCAGAGACGGTGGTACGAAAGATGCACCTAAAGCCAAAAAAAAGAATTACAGGAAGAACTCGACCGACAAGGGGAAGTCAGATACCCGAATCTCTGAAAAAGGAAAAAACTTGAGTCGACCGAGGGGTTCTCGGGTGCAGCGATATCTGTTGTGATGGTGCATTCGACGCCGTTCCGGTCACGCGAGGGGGAGGTGGAAGGTCAGCCACGGTCACGGTTATTGAAGGTTCTGATTAAATTATTTCGTGAGGCATCTCGCCGTTTCTGTCTCCATGACTCACTTTCTTGGTTGCTCGTTCTCCGCCTCGCAGGGGGTGCCAACAAATGGCCACCTGGACTCAAGGGAAGATCTGTTGCAGGTCCCGGGTCTGCGGTCCGCAGACTTGTGGTACGTGCCGATGTCATATTCGCTCGACCAATATCTGTCCCCATGCTGCCGTTCAGGGACACGATCAACGTTCAAGGATGCGTGCGCCTACCTTTGGCCCTATCATATTCCTCCTGGTTGCTGGGAGCAACACGGTGAAGATCATGGATGTCTGTCGTCCCAAATGAAAGAGTTGATGGCGCGACTGGCTGCAGTGTCTGTGCGCGTATAATTCCCAGTTGTACTTTGAGCCCGCGATAGTCTCTGTCGATCGTGTAGATGAGAGCTGCATCAAGGTAAGGATATTTGATTCATTACATGTAAGCCTTCTTCCACTCGGGAGTCTATGGAAGATGATTTAGCATTGTGTAGACGGTTGCATCATGTCGGTGTGAGTCACCTACCTGGGTATCTTGGAGGTATCTGTCGGAGCGGGCAGTATTGGTTAGGAAATTATTAGCCGATGACGGTCCGCCAATAAAGTCTCACCGTGCAAACTTCATGTCTCAACGTTGAACTTTCTTCAGCCAACACTGCTCAGAAGAAGGTTGCGTTACTCAACACTGTTGGATGAGCGATCCACGATAACAGGGAGTCGATCGTTGCAATGCGTGTGTGGTAAAAAAGAAATCGCATTGGCCGACTCGGCTATTTATTACCACTGGGAAGTCGACATATGGACTCGGAGAACTCAACCCGAGCTCGAAGTCGAACATAACGCCCAACACACAACATACGAGATCGCCATCAGCCACGTTGACGCAACTAAAAGAGATACGATCAATCTCCGTCATTATTATCCGTTTACTTACATTTGTCACCATCGAGATCGTGTTTGGGTGGATTCCCCTCCGAGTTCGCAGCAGAGTGGGGCCGACCAATCCGATACGTCAACGTTCGGTTAGTTATCATCTGTACTCCAAAGATCAACGTTGTCTTCATTGCCCAATGGCACATCACACGCCTCCCGCTTCCCAAACCCTCGGCCTAACATTAACCGAACATCGCGCCATCGTCTTCGACGTGTACGGTACACTGGTGGATTGGGAGTCTGCCATTCACGATGCGCTTGTGGGTGCTTTTCCAGACTTGGAACGGAAGGAGATCCTTGCGCGCTATGCGGCAGCCGAGGCAAACTTGCAGTCACAGTTCCCGAACACGCCCTACTCGCAGATCCTCGAACTGGCCTATCGCCAGCTGACCGCTCCTCCTGCAGAGTCGGACGAGGTGTCCACGGAGAACATCGTTGAGAGTTCGCTGAGGATAGAGCAGCCCACCACCACCACCACCTCGACGAGTGACGGAGACCTCTCCCTCAACA
>JBBPJU010001279.1:0-12813 GCA_038088875.1 Austroboletus festivus | reverse complement strand
GCTAACGGTGGAATAGATCGAATATTCCCAAAAGGAATCAGCGAAAATAAATAAAAGAAAAGAACTTATTCAGAGTTAAAAGAAAACATGTTCTCACGCCTCCGCATGTAATCATACAACTCCTGGGCGTCCCAGGTAAATCACTCCTCGTTCCCCGGGGGAACATTCTCCTGGTTGTCTGGCAGCGGGGGTGAGGCTGCCCAGACATCTATCGACTCTCCCCAAGCAAGGGAGCTTGCGAAGTCGTCCTGCATGTCCACGAAATGTCCTGAAGAAAAAGAAAAAGAGGGTGCGTCCAACGCCTCTGGGTATGGGGTGGGGGAGCGCCTCCATCGTTCTGTAACATGTGGTGTTGGCAGTGTGTATAGCATGGACCAGGGGTTGACGAAACTCCTCATCAACGTAAAGGCGTCCCTGGTAGTACAAGCGGCGATCGCGGACTTCCCAATTGTCGGCTGAGGTGCGGGGGAAAGCGGGGTCGCCCTGCTCCATGCGAATTATCGCGTCAAGGGCCACCGCATCGGAAGGAGGGGCATCAAGGTACCGCCGCAAGGTGGTATCAATACTTTGGATAAATATATCGTCCAGGAGGAGTTGTAATGGCTCCCGGGACTCATCAAGGACATCTGGGCGTGAGAGGAAATCAGCTGGGCCCATTTGGCCCCCCAGAGTGTGTACAAGGCAGAGATCAAACTCCTGAAGGAACAGTTGCCAACGGGCATGGCGACGCAACAGGTCATGGGGTTGTTTAAAGTAAGTGAGGTTTTTGTGGTCCATAAGGACCATTACAGGGTGTAAAGTGCCTGTTAAGTAATGTTGCCAATCTTTCAGGGCCAGGATAATGGCCAGGAGTTCGCGGTCGTAAATATCGTAGTTGCGCTCCGCGGGCGCAAATGTGGAGGATCGGTAGGCACACGGGTGGAGATCCCTGTTGCCATCTTTCTGCATAAGGACCCCTCCGGCGGCAACCAATGACGCATCCATCATTAGCCAGAAGGGTTTTGTAGTGTCTGGATAGCGTAGTATGGGGGTGCGCAAAAAGAGTCATTTTAAGGCGGAAAATGCATCGTCGGCTTCCGGGGACCAATCCCATCATTTCCCTTTCATAGTGAGAGCAGTAAGGGGTCTTGCAAGGTTGGAGAAGTTCGGAATGAACTTTCTGTAAAAATTGCAAAATCCTAAAAAAGATCGCACCTGTTTTACCGTTTGTGGGGGATTCCAGTCTTCGATAGCTTTCAGTTTTACTGGATCCATGGCTACACTACCCTCCTTCAACACCATTCCCAGGTATTCGACTTCCGGGACATTGAAGGTACATTTTTCCAATTTTAGGTATAGTTGGTGCTCGCTTAGCCGCTCGAGCACCAGCTTCATTCTCTCGTCATGAGTCTTTTGGTCAACCGAGTGGATAAGGAGATCGTCCATGTAAATGATTAGCCATCCCTCAGCTAAGTAGTCAGCGAATATGTTGTCCATGAGAGCTTGAAATGTTGCGGGGGAGTTGCACAGGCCGAAGAACATAACGGTGGGTTCGAACAACCCTAACGGGGTTATGAAGGCTGCCTTCCACCAATCTTTTTTATGGATAAGGACATTGTTATATCCCCATCGGACATCCATCTTTGTGAACAGTTTGGAGTCCTTTACTTTGTCGATAAGATTGGCGGTTAATGGGAGCGGATACGCGTTTTTGACGGTCATGGAGTTCAGGTACTTGTAATCCTGACAGGGGCGGAGCTTCCCATCCTTCTTTTTAACGAAGAAAAAGGGGGATGCTTGGGGGGAAGTGGATGGGGTGATCTTTCCACTTTTCAGGTTTTCCGTAATGAAGTCTCGACAGGCTTGTTGTTCTTCGGGGTTTAGAGAATAGTTCTTGGCTCTCCGCGGGGTGAAGTCTTTTGTCAGTTCGATCTGGTGATCGTAACTTCTGGACGGGGGTAGGGATGTGGCTGCTTCCTCAGAGAACACTCTCCGAAACTCTTGGTACTCCTTCAGTAGTTCTTTCTTTTCCAGGACCTGTTTACTGGCTAGTTCGGTACTTACCGTAGTCTTGCGAATCTCCTCGTCAAGACTTTCCCTTATGATCACCTCCTCTGAGGGATTGTACAGGTCCTCAGCGATATATTTTGCTAGGTACCGCTGTGTCATGTGCAGTGGTCTTTCCGAGACATCTTCAAGGTTGTCTACTAGGTGAAGCTCCCGCTTCTCCCAGTCAATTATGGGGTTTTCTTCGGCTAACCAGGCCATCCCTAAAATGATGGGGGTTTTGCCGCAACCAAGCACCATCAGGCTCCTTCTTCAGGTCTTGCCTCCTATGGTCATGGTCAAGAATCCGCGCCGGGTGATCAAACCTCCAGCGTTATAGGATCCATCTGCGTTTATAGCGTTTCAGGATTGGTGTAGGGGGATTAGGGGTATTTTCCACATCCAGGCGTATTTGGCATTTATGAAGTTCCCAGTAGCTCTGCTGTCGATCAGGGCTTGTGTTTCGATGATTCCGGTAGGCGTACGAATGGTTATGGGGATGGTCATTGTTCGTTGTTCTTTAGATTGTACAACCTGTTCCGGTACACTAGAGGAGGGAAACATCGTCTTCACTCCTCTCTTTAAAAACCCCAAATCTTAGCTATCTTTTCTTTAATTGAAGTGGAAAGTACCGCTACTTGCTCCCCAGCCTTGTCATCTTCTTGGAAGAACGTCAGAGTGGAGGGTTCCACTTGAATGGAGACCCCCGCCACTCATTCCTCCTCATCTTCATCGTCCACGAAGACGTCTTCTTCGTACACCTGCTGAAGGACCTTGAGGATTTGATCCTTCGTCCCCTTCTTGCTGTTGAGTACCTTCTGTATATACTCCGCAGTCTCATCGGGCATTGGCGGATCCTTTGTTATCCCGTCCGAGATCTCTCTGGTTCTCTCCGTTGCGCAGGCGGAGCCAGGTCTCTTGTGGTTTCAAGTGGAACATCCCTTCTTTCTGCAGATGAAGCAAAGGCTGTTCTTGATACGGCGAGCTCTTTCCGTGGGCGACAACCTAATCGCATCCATGTCCATCGCATTGGGATCCTTTCCTGACGATCTGCCTCCTCCATTTCCTCCTTGATGGATGAATCGTCCTCCGGATAAATCTCTTACCTGTTCCAGTTGTTGAACTTGTTTCTGTGCGCTCTCGACCCACTCCTTGATAGTGGTCGGCTCCTTTAATAGGATGATATTCCTAGCAATATCCTGGTTCAGTCCCTTGACGAACCACTCGCAAAGTGCTCCCTCGTCAGTTACACTGCCTTTGGCGGCCAGGAGTTGGAAATCTTGAATGTACTTCTGGGTGCTCTTCATGGTAGACAGCCCTTTGTCTTGGCGTATATTTCCTATCCTCCTGCGTGCGTCAGCGCTCTCTTCCTTCAACACAAAAGAGTTGCTGAATTTCTCTACAAACTTCACCCACATTTTTTCCTTTTCATCAACATTTTTGTCCAGGGCGAAGTGTCCTTCCGCGAATACTCTCCCCCTCCCTTTCGGCATTTTGTTTAACGTGGTTACCACTTTTGATAAGTCTGTCGTATATAGATCTCTGTTGATCGTGAAGTAGTTTTCCATGGCTGCTATCCACCAGATGGCATCTTCACTATTCCCGGAAAAGTCTGCTGGCAGCGCTGCTTTTAGCTCTGTAGGTGCCATCTCTTCTTGTTCTTCTTGCTCCCTTTCTTCGGCTAGTTCTCGGTGGACTCTAGTGGCTATCCTTCTCTGTCCTTCTGCCCAAGGGTCCCAAGCTACTTCTCTGTGGTTCCTTGCTGCGAAGTAGTCTGGGTCGATGTATCCTTCAGGGGCTGGGGTCGGGACGGGTGCAGAGATAGGAGGTTGTTCCAGAGGGAGTAGGCAATAGTCCACTTCTCGATGAGGGGTCGGGCTGCAACTGATCCGAGGTGGGAGAGAAGAAAGTAAAGATGGGGGTGTTCCTCGAGTAACTTCAGCAAGACTCGGTGAGAGACTGGGGTGGGTGAGAGAAGGAGTTCTAGCAGAGTGTCTGCTCCTGGGGACTCGAAGTGTCTCTGGGATAGGGGTCCTTTGTATAGACTCAGAAGTGGGTGAGGGGGGACAGAGTTTGTCGTCTGATCCAGGGTGCACAATCTTGGTGGTAGTACTTCCCTACTCATAGAAACGAGGGGGGTGTTTTCAGAGTTAGATTCTTTTGATACAGAACGCAGTACGTGAAGTCCGAGTCTCTTGGTGACAAGATGATCGACATAGCCGAGGCGAGGACAACGACGGATGAATCCCGTAAGAATGTTGGCCCTGGCGCGGGTGCCTAGCGTGTAGACGATATAGCGGTGATTGAGGCAATGCCTCAGAAGAACTCTCTCAATGAACGAAGAACCTTCCTCACTCAAAGGTGCAGTTGACTCCACATTGGATTGCATAGAATCTAACTAAGGAAAAGTACTAAGTTACATGGGCGCTATTTATACATAAGGGGAATAGGATGGGAATCTATTCCCTGCGGGGGTTTCGGAATACTGCCTGCCATAAGAGAGGCAGGGAATGGAAGAGCGTCCTGAAGAGAAATGAACTAATACCGCAATTTGACGGCATGCACTGCCTATGGATAAAGTGAAGGGCAGTGCATGGGAACTCTCCCACAAGTGTGAGAGAATTACCTAAAGGATCATAAAGGGATATATGAGATCTATTGGGTGGAAGAAGGGTAATACCTAATCCGGTGGATGCTGTGAGGAGCGGGAAGGGTGGATAGGTAACTGACAATAACTGTGGAATAGATCAAATATATCCTAAAAGGATCAGCGAAAATAAATAAAAAGGAACTCATTCGGAGTTAAATGGGAAAGCATTCTTGTGTCTTCTGACGTAATCGTACAGCTCCTGGTCGTCCCAGGTAAACCACTCCTCGTTCCCCGGGGGAACATTCTCCTGGTTGTCCGGCAGCGGGGGTGATGCCAACCAGACGTCTAAAGAATCTCCCCAAGCTAGTGAGCTTGAGAAGTCCTCCTGTAGCTCCGCGAAATGTCCTGAAGAAAAAGAAAAAGACGGCGCATCCAACACCTCTGGGTATGGAGTGGGGGAGCATCTCCATCGTTCCGTAACAGTAAGTTCTAGTAGTAGGTGTGACAGGTAGCTCTATAAGAGTGCGGACAGATAGCAAGGAGCATCTAGGGACCAATACAAGGGAGATCTGGTGATGGACAAGAGGTGTAAAGAGTATCACCAGGAGTCAGGGATAAAGTGATAGATATTGCCATAGGTCTGATAAGGCAGAGGATACTGCCATAGTGCTAGTAAGAGAGATGGCCCGGGTAGTAGGAGATCAAGGTAGAATGGAAGCCATCAATAGATGAGGGATTGGTGATGTGATAATAGGAGGTATGACTGAGGAACATCACCAATAGTCAAGATAAAGGGACTTCAGCAGAGCAACAAAGAGCATCTGAGACTAAGGAGCATTGCTGAAGGATGGCGATTTAGATGAAAGGATTGGTTGGATGCCTAAAACAAGCAGGTGACAATGATAAAGGAATATAATGGATTCACTGATATGGGGAGTACAGGGATGTCAAGGAGTCATAACAGGAAGATAGAAAGGGAAGGAAATTATGAAGGGAGGTCTAAGATGGAGATCTACTGTATAGAGGAAGCCACTATATGTAGTGATCAAGAGAGGTGGCTGTGTAATACAAGAAAGGGAATAGGGTGAAGGGACTGATGATGAGTCATAGTGATAAGTCATCAGAATGTCTAAGAATATAGTGGAATATTAAAGAAGTGCTAACTTAGCCAGAAGAATAGAAAGTGATTTGAGATCAGGGGCTAAGCCAGGAAGAACAGATAAGCCAAGACAATAATGGAATGGATGAGTCAGAAGGGTCAAGGGTTGAATCAAGATAAGAGATAAGGAATGACTCATCCATGACAAATGTACATCTGATAATCAAATCAAAGGGAGAGTCTATGACAAAAGGGAATTGGGTAAGCATAAATGTCAAAGATTAGATGAGTCAAGAGAAATGGAGCATATCTGCATGAAATGTACATAGACTCATCTAGGAAACATTATAAGCAATAAAAAGGGACAAGTGTTCAGAAAAAGAGTAGTCCATATAGTACTCAGCTATGTCCCAGAGACAAATTGTAACAGAAAGTACCTGTAAATGGATGTGATCAGAGATGACCAATTGAAATGAAGAGGACATACTTTGAGATTGTGCTACTCAAGCATTGAAAATGCTCTCCAACATGGCATATAGTGAGGCCTGTTACACAGGTATATAGAAAAATAGTGACTTGTTTCTCAAGTGTAACCTTCCTCAAGTTCTCATAACCAGCTTGGCAGAGCTCCTGGACAAGCTGTAAAAACACTTTCTTCTTCATTCCAAGCTCACATCAGATATGATCTGGATATCCAGTAATAAGTTCTAGCACCCACTGATGCCTGGAGAGAATTGAAGTATGATAAGGGATAGGATCCTTTCTAGGTGGCTGGGAATCGAGAATGAGGGGGACCAAAGAGGTAAGCAAGATCTGGACAAGTTTGAGGATGCTGGAAATAATGCTGCGGCGGACGTGGAAAGAAAGTGACTGGGGCATAGCAATACAATGACTGGATACCTGATCATCAGGCCTTTTTGGTCAGTTCGATCTCCGACACAACTGGCACGTTTGTCGGACTGACCCGACCTCAGAGGATAAATATGACCACATAGTGTATTCCAATCTGTTCACGGCCTTTATATCCTGATCGAATGGTGGTCCGAACGATTTCCAGGTTGCAGATGGCATGGCAACGTTTTGTCCGATCATTAGACCACGAGGATTGCTCGTAGCATTTGCGTCTGTGAAATCGCGCACATGGCTACGAGACTTTTAATTTTGGTGCTAGTATCGTTCCATAGCGCGGTAGGTATATCCTCACGTGGGCATCGAAGGAGGCTAGGACTGTTTGAGAATCACGTCTCAGAGAAATCAAGATGGTGATCCAAACCACGCGCAGTGAGTACAGTTGCCACTTAAATAGTTCGCAGTGAACAAACCCAGACCAAATTTTGAATTGGCATCATGGTATGTATATACATTCACAGGCAACTTGCCTCCGAGCTTGCAAAGCCAGAGTCGAAGTGTCACTTGGTAGCGCCCTTTAAAGTCAATTAATGGCGACTACTGGCTATATAGTAAGCTCTTGGTCGTAGCAGGCATCACTATTAGCATCGAAACATTAAAACGAAATATTGACCATCATGGTCATGTTCCAAAAAGTTTGTCCATGTGAACATCTTCTCTTCAATTTCCGGATACGATCGGAAAAGAGCCGCCAGTGTCCCCTTGAGCGTTTCATTATACCAGCCCTACACGATACCCATACTTGAGACCGAGTGGAATAAATGGATCTAATATACTGGTGGAGATGGATGGGACACTCCAGGCCGATCGGACTGCCAGATGCCTATCATTCGCCGGGGTTATGGCGAGGTGCATTCCATCTATATCCTAAGTGCCGGGAGACGACTATCCCAACAACCAACCCGAGGATTGTTACGCCAAACAAGACAATAAAGGCAATAGCAATTCCGAACCAGATGGGAGAGGAAGTGGACGCGGAGGAAGACGTGGAGGATGGGGATGGGGACTGACTGCTACCGGTACTAGTGGTTGTTGAGTTCGCGGCGATGAATTGGAAGAGGTCCCAATCGTCAAAACCATTGACATCATAGCAGCAATTATATAGCTGGACCTAGAATGTAGACGTGCTCAGCAAATAATACAGTGCAGATGGGGGGCACATGGACCAACGGGTGTGTTTGGGGCAGTATCTTCGTTGAGCACGTTCAGTGCGAGTGAGAAACTGCTGTCGGAGGCGACCCTACATTTTCGTCTTAGCCCTACCTAAATGGGATGAAAAAAAAGCTGCTTACACATATTGATTAGGATTCGTTGCGTTGAGACGGATGGCCCAACTATACGGTGATGAGCTCTGTTCAACGAAGGAGTGTAGGGCGCTTGGGGTGGAGGTGCTGATGTACGTGCTGTACTGCATATTTTGGAGAGAGTACGTCCCATTCCCCGTCACTTGTACATTCCACTTGTTAGAAGCCAAGTCAGGCAAAGCGTCTGCGAAACGGTGAAATGGACATGAAACTTGCCTGCTGCTGTTGAGAACCGGCAGAGAAGCCCCAGAGTGTCAGGTTAGCCTGGTTACTGGAGAATTCAAGAAATGATCCGCTGAGACCCTGGATATTATAGACTCCACTTTGCAGACTGGACATGCTGCTTGGAGCCTGCTCTTAGGGGAAACAAATAGGCTCAGGACATTAAGAGGGACCCTTATATCGGTTTCCTCAACAAGACGGCATCCGGAGCAGTTACATGATTGATGGAAGGGGTGGGGCAATGGAAACTGGCGGGCTCGGTAGTGTTGAGTTTAAATTGACCTAATTATCAGGTACATGCCAGCGTTCCGATCCGTAATATCTGTTGGCTAAGCACGTTGCTGAGCAGAAGAGCTTGATCCACCAAAAGAGGTTAAATAAGTATAGCAGCTGGAGCACTGGCCAAAATAACCACACATCGAGTGAATTGCCTGAAAGCAGGGTTTTACAAGCAGGAAATAACCCTTCAATTTGAAATCAACAAGTTGGTAGGTTTAATGTGCGACAGTCAGACCTACCGTTTGGTTTGGTATAGGGTGTCACTGGCATAACCGAAGGATGCTCCAAGTTTGAGGTAGAAAGTGCTTGAAGTCAAGCTGGATCCACTCACCTGCGCTACGCACTTCTTACAACTGGGGCCAAATTTTTCAAAGACGCAAGACACTTGCTATAAATTGTAAAGAGAATGTACGGTTGGTCCAACTAAACTCGACGGCCACAGGAACATCATGGTCACCATGTGTCAGGTTTATATACAATCACTTACATACTACCCTGCATGCCAGCAGGCCTGCCAGGCACAGCTTCATGTATGTAGAGGAGGCACCCCTGGTGCATTTTTTTTTTCGCGAGCCCGTCGACTAAGAGGCAGGTACACACAAACCACTTACAAGGTGTAGCTTCCAGTACATGCGTGCTGGAGTGTCGGAACAGACAGTATATTCGAGTACAGGTTCACTAATGAGCTCGAGGCGATCGAATCCTCGCACGGATGTGGCGGTGCATTCCACCCGCGGGCAATGGCATGCTGTGAAAGCTAAGTACATTATTATATACATATGGGCGACATTAACTGGACCCTGTTTGAGCGATTTTAGGCACCAGTCTTTTCTGTACAGCAGGTTGTGATGCGCCGCTGGTAGCTGATCAACTTCGCCTTTGGACACAGCTCACCACAGTCTACCAGCCATGACTGATATCGAAGCCCTGATAGGCGTTGCTACCCACTTACTCGGTGCTTTACTTCCTGCCTTCAATTTAGTAAAGGGGATGGCAGACACGTACAGCCGTATCAAGTTTGCGAAAAAGAGGTGTAAAGCCGTCATAAAGCGGGCGGCTTTCGTGATCAGAGATGTTCATCGAAGCTTGGACAAGAGCCAACTTTCAACACCGCCTGACCTGGCAGAGCTAGAAATGTACGTGCATAGTCAGTATATTCGGTTGATCATCTGTTTGAAAAGATTCGGACGATCCGGTCCCTCTTCGCTGACAAAATCCGATAGAAATTTACAAGACGTCCAAATCATTTTGAACAAGCTTGCAAACTTGTCGTTCTTTAAAGCACTTCTCCGCTTTGACGAAGTCAACTTTGAGATCGAAGCAGCCAACCAGCATCTTACAGACTGTTTGCAGCTTTTTCAGGCGAGTTTTTAGCCTGACGGCTGTGATCTCATGATACGAATACATCTTCGTCTCTAGATCGAGCTTTTGGTACACCATGTACAAGCTGATAAGGAAAGGGCGGCAAGACAAGATCACGAAGACCTTCAAGGCGTCTTGACGACCATAGCTGGGAACTACCCAGAGATCCGTCATCAATTTGACCTTCACAGCGAAGAAGATGAGGATCAAGCCATGATTTCCATGGAAAGGGTGTGCGATAAACTTATTTCTGTTCTCGTTGCTTACAATGTGTTTGATTTCTTAGAAATTGAGAAAGACGAGTGGAACCTTTCATGAAACCGTCGAGATGCAGCTCATACAAAAAAGTCTGGAATGTATCAAAGCGACCACTGGGAGGAGTGTACCGAAACAGAATGAGTGGCTCATCACCAAATACGATCTCGAGAATCTCGTTACGATTGGCGGTGGTGGCTTTTCTACCGTGTCCAAGGCACAATTTCGAGGTGTAACCGTTGCAGTCAAGACTTTGAAGGACATCGGGAACGTGAAAGAGGTGTATCAGTTGTTGCCTACATTTCTAGAGTTTTAAACGCGAACCCATAGGCACTGGAAAGCGAAGTCGAGATTTGGAGTAAGCTTCGACATGATCACATCGTCCCGTTCTATGGTGCATCCACTTTAACAAATCCACCGTACATAATATCGCGGTACATGTCTAACGGCAATCTTGTTCAATACCTGACCAAGAATCCAAATGTCGACCGCACTAGGATGGTATGTCTTGACGAATATGATCACTACTGCTGGCCACAAGGATTACATGTGACTTAGGTGTTTGAAATTTCTCTCGGGATGTTTTACCTGCACGAAGTGCAAGTTATTCATGGCGATCTTAAGGGTGTAAGTTGCTGCTTGTTAGTTATCACATCGAACTTACCATTGGTGTCATAGGTAAATGTACTGGTAGATGATTCCGGGAAAGCATGCATTACCGACTTTGGTCTCTCCAAAGTTCGGTCTTCGGGAGTAGCGGAATCACAGAACAATAAGATTTCTGGAACACTTCGGTTTCTAGCACCGGAAGCACTGAGGGGTCAACCCTTGACGATGGAAACGGACGTCTATGCCTTTGGTATGCTGATTTACGAGGTATCAATGCATTGATGTTGGAAGAGTATGGTAGCTGACTGGACGAAATAGGTATTCACGGGCGAGGTTCCATTTATTAGAGAGCCCGATGACAGGGTTCGACAAGGTTCTCTTGAGCTTTGCCGCCCGGCCTCTAGCAAAGTTTATGAGCGTGGTTTCAACAATGCACTCTGGCAACTGCTTTCGGAATGTATTTCCCGTGAACCGTCCGCGCGTCCTCGCTTCCAGACGATCCAGGTTCGTCTAAACTCGTTCAACAGGACGACGGGACAGAGCTCTCAAAGATTCAAACTAGGTGACGCCTTTGATTTGTTATTCTCTATTTTCTGATGATTCCAACAGTCCATGCTGAACGTGAACATGTGACGAATTGGGTGGACAACACTGAATCTATTCAAAGTCCATCACTTACCTTGGCCAACAGCAGTGTGGTACCACTGCTCAAGGAGAGTAGGTCGGTATCAGAGCAGCCCAGCGGGTCAACATTTCCACCTGCCAATGCGATCGCGCAAGAGATCAAGACCGTCGCACCCATTTGTATCGAGGTAACGCTCAAGTATTTCGGCGTCAAATTCGGCATCTCATCTCGAGAGCCCGGTGCACATCTTGAGGAAAACAACACCGTGCAATGGCAACCAATTAGACCAGCGAAGCGTTCCTTGTTGCGGTTCGCATGTGGCATCTGATCATGACAATAAGCATCGAATTGATCTTTCGTTAGATCCGAACCGGATCGGTTTATGTGCCAAAGTAATGTCGGAGAAGGAAAGAAATTGTGGGTGTTGCAAGGGAACGACGTGATACTACAGTCTTCGTCGATCGAGCGTGCGGTATGCCACTTTAACGATACACACACTGCCCGAGAGTGGTTTGAGCTCGAACTGGGATTAGCGAAAGACGGGACGCTGGGCGAATGGAGTGAGTGACTTGTGAACCTATTTCGATCGACACCCTGATCTTTCTCGACGCAGGTAAATCCGGCGTGACGGGGGAATGGTTCCAGACGCTTCAGAGCTGGAGACGTGTCAAACATGGCAAGATCCAGAAAGCCGCACCGGCTGAAGGCACGTCAATCCTCCTCGTACGTATCCCACATTGCTCGATGTCGTATACGTCCTTTTGACACGTCGGCAGCCCTCGGAGAACGCCTGGACAGACATCACCCTCCCCAAACATGGGATGATAGACACCTTTTTTGGAAGCACACACCGCATCGTGTGTGTGACGAACCCCGGTAAAATCGCGTGCAGGCGCGACGGACGACGGGTCGTCTTTGAGACCTATCGGCGGCAAAACGACGCGCGGCCGATCAAGGCGAGGGAGGAGCTCTATCCGTCCGAGCACAATGCGGAGACGATGTTTCGTGCACTGACGGCGGTGTTGACCAAGGTGAAACCAAAGAACGGTCGGTTTAGTTTTCTGTCGTTCTAGGTTGATTGTTGCGGGAGGCTTGCTGGCGTGTAAACTACATTTTTGGACGGAATACTTTTCGTGTACTCGGTTGGTATCTTGTTGTCCTCGTCATGTTCGTCATATGGTAGGGTCACTTCTAGGCAAGACGTTTGTGACCAACTCAAGGTCCTCTGGGGAGGTGATTCACCGAACAGGATCTATTCTATAGTAGCGGCTTTTATTAGCAAGGCAAATTACGTAATGATTTACATCTTGACATTAAAAGTCATCGATGACATGATTATAACTACAGATACGATTTCGACACAAAACGACCCTCAAGGACGCTACAAACCCAAACCTCGACATGCGTATCATTTTAAAAAAAAGACACTTTTCGAATAATAATAATAATAAAAACCATGGCACAACACCCCACTCACCACGCCATCGTCACCCCCATCAACACTGGCCCACTCACACACACACACCCAACCCCC
>JBBPJU010001278.1:0-12815 GCA_038088875.1 Austroboletus festivus | reverse complement strand
ATCCGGTTGTCAGCGTGAATACTGACGAGATCTGGGGGGAAAGAACGGTGGTTGTTACAACGCAGGACGTAGAGCGCCACACGGGTCATCAGGTTCTGATAGGGATCAAGCGGAACTTCATCGGCCCCTTCTCCAGAGTAGGTGATTTTCACGAGGTCGGTCGAGGGAAGACCAAATTTGACAGTGAGCGTCAAATATAAAGACAGAGATAGCCCTACTACATCGAAGCCTGGCCCGATGTTGGCAGAAGTCGCGGGTACTTTGATGATGGTGGTGGTCCTCAAGTCGGACATGTCGATCAGAAACTGGAAATTTCGCCGTTGTTCATGACTGCAGCGAATCGCAACGACAGGGACATACGAGATGAGGAACGCTTGCAGCGGCGATGAGCGTGAGTGGTCGATTAAACCGAAGAGTGAACTGAGTCACTTGAAAGAGTTGAGCGTCGATCCCGCCAGATCCACATCAGGAAAGATCAGAATTCTGAAGTGGGTTCATTAAGACACTTGGTTTCAAGTGTTACTATACCTATACTAATACAAGAGGCTGACTGCTACGAATGAGTATATGCTGCTTGCGAAAAATGATGCCAGTGTAGTAGACGCCGGTCAACGAAGCCATCTATGGTGATCTTCTGATACCACAACATTAGCGAAAACGGCGCTATAAAACTCAGTTGCAAAGGACGCCGATCCATCAATCGTACGGCGAAGAGAGCCCAAACATGGAACAAGAGAATAAAATTCGAGTCGACGCAGTATGGACTTTACTATATTCACTCCTTGACCAGACTACAAGCACTATTTCAGATCCTCTTCGATCTCGATGGGTAACGACTCTGACAGTCGAGTTATAGTCCATAACTAACATCGTTCCTCACAGTACCCTCATCGATTCCACTCCTGGCGTTATCGATACCTGGCGTGAATTTCGCAAGAACTATCCCCATCTCCCTAGCAACATTGCTCACATTACCCATGGGAGAAGATTGGCGGATACTTTGCGCGAGTATTGTAAGATCACGGATGAGGGAAAGCTGAGGGTGAGTCGACCCCTTGATCAATGTTTGTACACGACTCATGGTACAGACTGGGTCATTCTAGGACGAAATCATGCGTTTCGAGATCTTTGTGTCCAACCAAAGGGATGGTCTAGGCCCTCAAGTACTTAATGGCGCACACAAACTCCTGTATAAGGTAACCGTTGACTATGATAACAACGCCATCCCAGCTCGATGATCGTCTGCATCCAGCTCAATGAAATAGCACCTGATAAATGGACCATCGTTACATCGTGCAAGTCCTTGTGTTTTATTTTACTTTTTGGAACTTGATGACACTCTCACTAGCATCCAGATTCTACGCAAACCTTGCTCTTTCCAAGTGCTCTTTACCAGTGCCACAAAAGGGTTTTGTGACAGCGGATGATGTCACCGAAGGCAAACCCAAACCGACGCCATACATCGCGGGAGCAACTATACTTGGCGTACCTCCTGAGAAATGTATGCTATTTAATATTCTGGATTCCTCCCAACAGTCATGGAATCCGGATTTTGGTACACCTCAGGTTTGGTAATCGAAGATGCCCCGTCTGGGCTCAAGGCGGGGCGTGCTGCTCGTGCTCGAACGTTGGCCGTCTGTACTTCTCACCAAGCCGAAATAATTTTGAGGGAGGCAGACAGTAACCTCGACTTTATCGTACAGGACCTAGATGGGTGCGTCACTTGCAATATCAATTCCCTCGCGGTTGACCCTTGAACCAATCTCCTAGGATTTCGGTTAGCTTAGTGGAAAATCAGTTGGAGCTTACACTTGCTGCAATACCGCGAAACTGAAGTTACAATGGCGAATAGCGACTCCGTACATGAATAAGATAGAGATGATCAGATCTACAAACTGATGATTTAAATATGCATACTCAAGTGCTTTTGCTAAAGGGTGGATCGCACCGAATACACGACGTATAGCCTCTACTTGGACTCGGGAGTACAATCGAAAATGATCGAATATACCATCTAACTACCATCGGCTGTTGCAGCGAATGTGAGCGTTTCAAGGCGCCCTCTTCCCTTGCACTCCTTCTGAAGTAGATCAGAAAGCGTCTTAAATTGGGGAGGATCAATCAGCATGACCTGTGGAAACATTCTTGTCAGCTGAACCCATACCAAAATCGTGGTGAACCTACATATTCCCACATCTCTGCCTTGTCCACTCGCTCGATCTGCTCGGCCGCTGATTTAATCTGTCCCTCCAAACCTTCTCCATCTACAGCAGGCATCACGACACGGACACGCATCCGGGCACGTTGAATAGGCAGTTTTGACCCAGATTGGATAAGCCGCAAGGTTTCGGATACCTAACGTCCGGGCTGAGTCGCACAGGGAATCATTCGCAGTGACAGACACGCTACTTACCTGACTTTTGGCATTCTTTCCCGTTTTCACGCTAACCCCCGCTTCTGCCATTGCTTTCTCAATGATCCCAACGGGATATGGACGTTGAGTGGCAGGGTCAACACACTTTTCTGCTACGAGGGTCGCAATTTCCTTTCTCAAGGAGGTAAGATCGTGTTCGCGTTCTTTCTCGCCGACTTGGACTTCTCCTTTTTTGAGTATCTAAAACAATTCAGTACACATGGTTACGAAGGGATAGACCCCTGACCTCTTTCACGACGTCATTCACAGACGTCGTTCCGAACGCCTTCTGGAGGTCGTTCGACTTTGCCATTTCACCTTTAGAAACATTGGTGAACACGTTCGATATTTGAAGGACATCGTCTAGATTAGTCTCACTGTCAAACAGGAACAACGTGATGAAGGTAGCACGGATGGAAAACAAAATGCAGACTGACACGCCATTTCGCCATTCCTGTACCTTGTTCTTGTAGCATGCGATCTATGGTGATCTGGGCGTAGGCACAAACCAATCTGACGAGAGTTGCTTACCTCGAAACGTTTACCGCCTTTTTTCAGGCGAACGATGGAGACATTTGTTAGCCTTGGGCGAGTTGTAAGTGGGATGTGAGTACTAAGGAACAGGAAGGGCTCACTTTATTTGATTAGAGGGTTGATTGATGGGCATCGCAGAGAAATGATACAAGATGTCTTACTGACGCAAAAAGAAAGCAAGAAAGTGTGCTGATATGAGTTAAGACTACTCCAAACGGAAAGGCATTCGGGCCCGACAATACGACTCATCCCCCACAGGAAACAATAATTTGCGCTACTACTAGTAATCTTGCGGTGTATCAATATTCCGGATATAATGTTACCCCACAGGGCCCATGATGTTTCAACACTGCACATAATTGCCAGGGAAGACCCCTTCTACCCCATTCAGGCGTCCGGTCCACCAGTCCTCCTGACTTTCTGTCTTTTTCACGACTTCGATCCGATCACCGGTTTTGAATGACAGATCGCCATCGGCCTAAAGGACGAAAAGAATTAGTGGTTATCTTTGTCCAAGGACTAATGCATACCTGAGCATCGAAATCGTAAAGCGCAGTAACATACTCGACCACTGGTTCAGGTTTCGGTTTAGGCTTGAGTGGTGGCGGTGGTGGTGGCGGACGTTTCGTTATAGTAGCAGTACCATTAATGCTATTTGGTGGAGAATAAGGAGGTGGTGGTGCCATTGGCTGGCCAGGTGGTGGCGGCGGTGGCTTTTTCACAAACGAGGCACCACCGGGCGGAGGCATGTTGCGCGAGGAAAAACTTGCTGTGCTCGATGTGGTCGCAGCACTGGGGGAGCGCCCAACCGGCGCACTGAGACCAGCTTCGGCACGCTTTGCTTGCACAAGCTTGGCTGTATGAAGAGGTCAACAGGGCCGGTGGGTGAAAAAAGGCATAGTCCGCTCACAAGTAGACAGTATTCGTTTAGTAATACCGAGGTCCTCAATCTGGCTCCACGCATCTGTGCGTTTGTTCTCGTAATCAGATTGTATTTGCAAAACTGGGACGTTGGTAACATTGTATCGGCCCTCGGCAAAGGAGTTCATCTTCTCAAGGATTAAGTAGTAAATATTGAGCCTAGTCGAAACATTTTCATTCAAATGATGCAGTGAGAAATCATGCAACAGACGCACTGCATGTAATAAAAGGAGTGGAACAATGGATCAATGAACTGGGTTGTAAGTTGCATGAATCGAGGAAGCTCTTGCTTCAGCATGCTGTTGATGTAATCATACTCGTTGGTCGCTACTTCAAAGTCTTGCTCGAGCTGAGGATACCGGTTAGGAAGAGCATCATCTATCAGCACACAATAGTCGACACACCTTGAATAAGTTTTTCTCATCATTCAGGCTCTTCTCCTTCTTGTCTCGAAGCTTTGTCAACGAGTTATTGAATCGATCATAATCAATCAACTTGTGATCGCGCTTCGTGATTGTCTTTCTGATGACTTTGAGAATACCCTGGAATTCCTTGACGGGACCAACCACACGACTCTCGATAAGTTCGAGCTCCGGCGATACTGCAGAGCGGAGTTCATCCCAGTGCTGAGAGTAAGAAGGGGTATTAGCGACTGTGGCAGCTGAGTCAGGGTGTTTGCTAGCCAGGCTCAATTCTCCCGGCAACGGCGAATAGAGAATGTTAAAGCGGTTTCCAAACCCGTTAGCGCCGGTCAACAGAGCTGAGAAATCGAGTGTCTATATTGAGGGTAGAAAAAGGGTCGTTGAAGATTACCTACCTGTGATTGCATCGGTATAAGCCTTGGTGTCCTTGAGTAGTTTCTCTGTGGATTGCTCTAGAGCGGCCAAGTGCGAGTTGTAATCATCAAATTCGGGATCGGAAGATTCTGTGAACAAGATGAAATCTTCCGCGGGGATGAAAGTATCCATGACTGACTCTTTGAATAGCCAACTTTCGAGGTGACTAAATGAGGTGTCCTGCGTAAGATATCATGAGTAACGGGCCGACATCAAGTATATATAAAGGTCGATTTCGGTGATGCATCGTCCTTGATCTGCTATAACTACAACAAGGCAACACTACTGACCGCTTGATAGCCTTGGTGAATCCCTTCATGCTGGCGTCCGTTTGATACCGCCCAACAAACTAATGCAATTTGAGAAGGAAAGAGAGGATATGGTTGCTACAATGCAAAGACCAGTGGAAAGATGAGATGAGACTTTCATTTTGAATCGTGTAACTGCGCGCTCCGCCAATGATTATGTCATCAAACCGATCTCCATTACTTAGTCAGCCAACAAGTACCACTTGTGAGTGAAAGGCCTGGCAACGGACTCGAACGAAAAATATACGGCACACAGGTGACCTATGTGCCAAAGTTGTGTATTATATCACCAACTTTGAATGCTGCTTTGAGTCTACTTGCCAGTTCTCGCCACGCCCTCGGACACGAATATCTAGTAACCTACCCTTTCACCGCTTCCGTGGTTCTTTAATCAACCCAGGTGGACAATGTCCATAGGTGACGTAAGTCACGCGATACGACGTCATCGAGTTGGTATAAATATGACATCACTTCAAGTGCTTTTTTTTGCTGTTCAATATTCATGCACATAGTGATGCCTATCTCCCCACGCAGATTTTACATGAACATTGGGTCGTATCCGTACATCCGTCGCCCCATTCACACAACTTCGAGTGTATCAAAATCTGTTAAAGAGAAAATATCGGAGGTCGCAGACAAGGTGTGTCATGCTTATAACTTCACGAACAGGCAAGCGCAATGTGTATTTCAAGCAGGCAAACAAGAAGGTTGGCAAGGGTTTGGCAAGCACGATAGAGGCTGGGGAGAAAGCCACAGAAAAAACAAAAGAGGCGCTGCGTGAGTTAAATTCTAGCACAGGCCGGATTGCCGCTGTCCGTGATACAACCGATGATCTCAGGAGCTACAACTGGGCGCGTAAAGGGAAAGAAGCAAGGAGCTGAACAGGGGACAGATCGGGCACAACAAAATGCCAAGGAAGCAGGAAATGACGGAGGACCTTCTCCTTAGAAGGATCTGGGGAAGGTTGTGAACAGGGGCCAGGCTGGGAAGTTGGAAAGGCTGGGAAGTTGGAAACAATACACATAGGGCTGCTCTTGTCTTGTAAATACACCTGTTAAATAATTTTTGTCCTGCCAGGAGTCCATTCCCTTACGGAGCTAATGAGTCAGTTTCAGTTGATCAATGTATCACACAAAGCAAATTTTGGTGGCAAACGTTATTGCTGGCAGCAAAAGGAATATGCTACCATCTGTATTGATCGTCTTGCAAGGAGGCAAATAACAGATAAGTCCATAAAGCATCATTATGCCGACGTCATCTGACTTTTAATCAGGCCACCGCCTCAAAACCCGCGGGCAGAGAGTCGCTGCAATCCAGTACACAGCGATGTTACTGTAGCCAAAATCCGATCCGAGCGAAGTAATTTTATTGTGGTATGGATGATAGGACGGTCTACGGCCGCCATCCCGCATGCTAGGTAAGTTTTGATTCAGTGGAACTGTGGAATAGACCTCCAGACTTTGAACATTGACCTCCATACGACGAGTGCCCAGGCACATTATCCGTGCCCATACAATCGACCCACACACTGGTGGTATTGGGGCGATAATTGGCCGCATCACATCGTGGATGGTACCAAGCGTTCGTACCACAGTTCGGTGGACAACCATGGATACAAGCATGTACTGCTGAACAAAGGAGGGCTACCCCCACGGTCCCTGCTCGATACTCCACTCCACACAATAAGAATGGACGGATCTTGATATAAAGGTGGTCGAACGTGACCAGTTTGAGTCCATCAAATCCTACTTACTATAACAGACTTACTAGTCATCATACACGATGTCTGGAAGCGGTAGGTCTTGCTCGTTGATTGTCTTCTTTGATTATCGTCTTACCATTTTGTGTGCTTCAACAGCGTTCTTATTCCATACCGTGCTCAATCCCGTACAGGTCCCCCCAGGTTACTACCCTATCGAAATCGTTCAATTCTGGCGTGGCCAGTACAACCCGGGTCATCCATTACCTTTGCATTGGGCCATAATTGTTCGCACATCCCCCGAACGGGGAAATTGCCATGAGATCGTGGGCGACATCAATAACTATGCAACGCAAGATCGTTTCGATATTTCTCTGAAAACACAGTACAGGCGTGACGACTGGCGTGGAACCCACATCGTTGGATATGTGTCACCTGGCCGACTGGAAGATTTGTTAAATCATATTGCTCTCGTGCCGGTCGTCCGTCATCAACGCACATGGAACTGTCAGAACTGGGTACACGAGGTACTGGAGGGGCTACATGAAACTGACCTATACACGGACATAAACATGACGTTTGGTACGCTCCAAATGCAGATGAACTGTCTTTTGGAGGCCTGGGAGATTGGGGAGATCTAAAGAAGATGGCTGGATGTTCATAATTATCGAAATGCTATGAAAATGTTTTATCAAAAAAGATCTGCCAAATTCAAGGTCTACGGTACGCTTCATTGTCACGTCAGAAAAAGTGACCTACTTGTGAGTTATGTTTCCCAATTGGATACTTTGGACCCTGGAGTCGATCTCCAGATTCCTACCAGGACCACACGCCTTTTTGGGTACCCAATGCCAAGAAGTTCTAGGGGCATAGAAATGACGCCATTCTTGCCTGCTACCTTCATCATAGGGTGATTCACTGTCACGCAAACCAAGTAATTGGGATAGAGATTCAACGGGCCTTTGGGTATTGGCATGGCCGCTCCTTAGCTTTCATTCTGGCGTGAGACAAAGCCATTAGAATATTGCTCCCTTACCTTGAAAGTAGCCGCTAGCAGGTTACTAATTCAGCCTTCCAGAACAACGGAACTAATAGAGGGATTCATTGTATCTAGCCCTGGAAACTTCGAGTCATGCCGAGAGGGCGATGCAGAGTAAAAAAGGCGGACGCCATCACTTGACAGAGATAGATCTTTCAGGGGTTTCTTTATGGACTAATTGTCAAGATGTTCTGTTTAGCGTGACATATGGGGCCAATTGTCAACTTAAAATGTGGCTGTCTATGGAGAGTGGAAGGTTAGAACATGGTTGGGTTATGAGAAAAATATCATTTGCACTCGTTCTAATCCAACCAAGCCGAGAAGATGGCTGAGTAAAAAATATGAACCTGAATAACTAAGGGATCATCGATCACTTACTAGTACCATCTAATGTAAGCGAGACAGCTGTCAGATTTATACCGTCATATCACTTATCCCTACACGCCTAGTAACTACCATATCAGTCGCGAGGCTAGTAGGTTACACGCTCATCACCGCACGTCAAGGGCTATCCTTAAGCCCTCCGACTCAATTCCTCATAGCTGATATATCTATGGGAATAAGTACGGAACACCACCCCAAGTAATATATATGTTTAAGGTGCTACAAATGTTACAAGCGAATGCGTCAAGTTTGGTTGACACAGCACTGCGGGGCTATAGCATGGTGGTCGTTCGGCATAGTCGGACATACACCTCCTACTAGACTCAGATGAGCACCATCATATCATAAGAAACACTTACGAGGTACTCTCTAGGGGATTATGTACTGGATACTTGGGACATAGTGTTCAAGCTACACCCCAGTAAAGTGCAGTCCAAGGTATGAAGTTGCGGGCTCAGAGCGGTCAGGTGAGCGCTGATGAACGAAGCTCGTGCGGGCCGTTTCCGGCAGGGGAACCCAAATACTTCGGAACTTTAAGAGCTGATAGGTTGCAAAGATGGTGTTGAAGGTATAAGTTAAACTTACTTTTCGAAACTCGAGCTGGACAGTAAGCTTACAGGGACCAGGACATGTGACTCCATTGTGATCCCGTATTCCAGTTATAAAGGGCGCAAGTCGTTTCTTTTCAGCAAGCATCCAGTCCCTCTTTTCTATACTATGAGTACGTCTGGAGTCCTTTGCATAACCTAATTGCGAAACCCTATTTTCTCGTTCAACTTGGAGACTCTCCAGCAGCAAAGCAGTAAATTTCACACACGAAGGGCTTGATCCGATCGCATCTTTTCTGTCACTAGTACTAGAGTGCCAAGTCGGGCAGCCCCTTTTATTTCCATTGATAGCCCCTCTCCGCAGGATGTCACGTATGTATTGGTACGTAATGTCTGTCTGTCAAGCCACCCTGTTCATTGCAGTCACCATCACCAATGCCGTTACGTGCATCATCTCCTTCTAGGGATGGCGGATATGTAAGCGTCATATCAATCTTTCGGGCCCTACCTCCGTTCGACTTTTGTTACAGGCAGAAATGTTCGAGGATGACAACATGTCATGGGGCACCGAGGAATTCTCTAGTAACTTCCGGATCAAGGCCTCTCATCACCATAACCTTGGACTTCTTTGATCTAGAAGAACCTTTATAACCTTTCAACAAGCATTTCATTCCTCTGCTACAACTTTCGCTCCCATACCAACGTATCGAATATTATCCACGTGACAGATGAATCACTCGTAGTTGGTTTTGGAGAACGACGGAAGTCGTGAATAAATGAGAATCATATATCCCGGGGCGAAACTTAGCCGCCAAAAACACCTGTTGCCCAGCAGAAATATGGGTAGTAAGCGCTTAAGCCTCGCCTTGCAAGCGCTATGGTCTCCTTGGTCGGTCGTCTGCTCGTCATGCGTACACTACTAACTAATCACATCAGTGTGCGTACTGCCAGGAATTAGCTGAATGAAATCTAAACAAGGAATACACAGCCAGCTACTGCGCGACCTATGCCGCACAGTCATCGGCGCAAGATTCGAGGTACGTGAGTTTTTTTTTCTTCCCCGAAAAGTATAACCCCATGTGGGATTTCCAATCTGTGGATGGAGCAGCATGGGACATCGCGGTCCAGCGAAGAGGCCAGCAAGAACTTGCTAGATATCGGGTTAGTGTGAACTACGGATCGGCCCGCATATCTCAGCGAGCAATATTATAATAAAGAATGTCTGATATAGCCAGGATTTCGAGAAAAAGTGATAAGCATTTCTTTATCGTGCCACACAACACAAGTTACTTTCTGAGTCCAAAGCAATTGACTCCACGTTTAACTTTGTCCAGCACGTGATGGGGAATGCCCTTGCCCACGGAGTATTCAATAATACGAGCAAAAAATTATAACGACTAGTGCTTACATAGTTGCTGCATCAGGCTGTCGTCGTATTATCTCAAATTCTAGGGTATGATTCAAATGTTGTTGATCAACTAGGGAGTATGTAGAAATAGTGCTTTGAAGGTGCTTTCATATCACCTCTCTTCCGAGCTACGCACGACCACTGCAGATGGAAGTTCACATGAGATGGCACAATTTCGAGCAATTAAACTCACGACGGCGTCCCAGGAAAGGTTGAACTTGACCCAGGGCTTGCAAACGACTGCGAACTATGATACCGTGAGCATTCGATATTCTTCGGGCCGACAGCTTTGGGGGTAAGGCGCAATTTAAGTGGTAGCATTTGTTTGTACACCTAGCCAAATGTTGCGTATTTACACCGTGCAATTTACTGCCATCCACTCTCTGCATGCCCTTGCCGCCCGTGCTTTACCATTATTTTCGAACACCTCTACCTTATGCGAGGACGCTTGCTTTGCAGGAACGGATCCATCACATCCAACTCGCTTCGCGACGCGTATCATCTCATCACGACATTCTCCTGCTCTTGCAGCACCGGCCCGTGTACACGTCCGGACGTCGGCAGACCGAATATGAACTCGAGACAGAGCGTGCGCGTTTGACGAAGATTGGCGCCGACTTCATCATGACTTCCAGAGGCGGCCAGTTGACGTATCACGGGCCTGGCCAACTCGTCGGTTACCCGCTCCTTGATCTTGGTCGTACGTCTCCACCAACTGGTATACGCGAATATATTTGCAAGATGCAAAAAATGATTCAAAGTTATCTGTCGAGTGCCCATAAGCTCACGCACGTCCCTTCAGAGCACACCGGCGTATTCTTGGACCCTGTAACAAAAGTGGCTAGTATTGGCGTCCAAGTGCGCCATCGATTAACGACGCACGGGTTCGCAATGAACGTCACCCAAGAACCTCTAGGGTGGTTTGATCAAGTGGTTGCCTGTGGACTGGCGGATGTGAAAGCTGGTTGCATCGCGCTGGCGGCTGGGAAAGAGGTCGAAGTTCATGACGTGGTAGATGAGATAGTGGACGCGTTCGGTCAATCGTATGGGAGAGATATGAAGAAACTCGAGTTGGAGTCTGCGGGCGAACTTGAAAAAGCTATTCTTGAGTTAGAGGCGGAGGCTTTAGAGCTTGGAGCTTGGTCAAAATTCCCGGCTTCCTAGGTCGATCTACGGATCGTGGAATAGACGTCGTTTGAGTCCTATTGTCTATTCTTCGGATTCCCTCGAGGTCGTGTTTGTGAACATCTTCCGGATCAGTGCAACGGACAGGGCTTTGGAGCAATTGATCACGGTTATGTCAAAGCCTGATATACAAGGCGTTGGGAAGGATGCGTCACTAATCCCTAACTCAGTGATACTACAAGTACTTTTGTTGCGCGAGTATCCTCCCTCCAGAACACCTCCAAGGTTTAAATCCTGGTGTGTAAGAAGAGGGAGTCCATCGGCCGGCTACTTACTCATTCTTTCCAGAAGTTGAGAAAACTTTTTAAAACGCAGCTTTGCAATGCACCTACTCATCCTCGGAGCCACTGGTCCATCTGGCACATTTGTCGTCCAGGAAGCACTCGCTGCTTCACACACTATCGTCATTTTCGCCCGCTCTCCAGAGAAGCTCTCTGAAGAAATCAGAAACGATACGCGAGTAACCGTGCTCAAGGGCGAACTTGGCGACGAGGTCGCCCTCTCGGCTGCAATGGAAAACGTCGATGCCGTTCTCTCGGCTTTGGGCCCCAAAGTATCAAGTGGATTCGGTCAAATGTATCCTAAGGGTGAACCTCTTGCCCGAGCGTATTCGTTGCTCATAAAAGTCATGATGGCCCACGGCGTCAAACGGCTCATTGCTCTCGGAACCCCTAGTATCAGCGATCCCCATGATAAACCGACCCTGAAATGGTCGTTGATGATCTCTGGCATCAGGAACCTGGTACCGGCTGTATACAGCGATATTGTAGCCATTGGGAACACCATTCGCACGGAGGGAGACACGCTCGATTGGACAATCGTTCGAGTGCCAATCTTGACCAACTCAAACAAGCGAGAGGTGGTGGTTGGCTATCCAGGAGATGGCAAAACTGGAACTGTACTGGCAAGGGCTGGGTTCGGTGCATTTGTCTTACAGGAGCTCGCGAAGAATGAATGGGTCAAGAAGGCTCCTCTAATTACTACTCCGTGATGGATTCCCTTCGTCTTTATCGTGATCGTAACTAGTGTCTAACCAAATCACGACTGTCATCAGAAACCGACAGTCCTACCCGATGGTGTTTGAGAATTTTAGCAGGTCCTGCCAATTGAATTCGTCTGGTTTTTCGTGAAACTGTTTTAGCAACACTTGGGCGGTTAGGTCATGACCACTGTCTTTTTTTGTGTCCCCCCACAAATAAAATCGTTGGAGTGCCATCGCCAACAGTTGAGCATCAACTTGACGGAGTAGGAAACGTTCTTGTCCTGGCTGTACGGTGGCCGGGGTGGAGGACGGCGTAATTTCTCCTCGGAGTAGTACTATCCCATGCGACTGTGCCAAGTCAGTGTAAAATGTTAACACCAAGTATGGCGTCGCAAAGGTTGTGCGAAGTTTGTATTCCTGAAGCGGTGTAAACAAGACAGTGGAGGGTTCCGGATTGTAGATCGAGGGGGTAAATGTCGTGGGTTCAAACGGGTTTGGTTCGGTGGTAGAGGGAGGTGGAGGGGCTGCATGGAAATCCCACTGCAAGAAAAAGAATTC
>JBBPJU010001277.1:0-12825 GCA_038088875.1 Austroboletus festivus | reverse complement strand
GTTCCCCCACTTCCCTAGACCCCCTTTTACTCACCTACGGACAGTCCCATCGTTATCCACGATCGCCTATTATGGTCGTGGCAGTTCCCCTTCCCCTATAAATACGACTGCCATGTACAGTAGTTTCCCTAACTAGATCTATGTTTAATCTACGTGGTATTTGGTTAACTGCTATCCCTGAGTGAGGGCCACAGCAAGACTTCTTTATCATCCCGGATTTCTACCAGTCTCCTGTCTACTGCCGAGTGACAGCTGAACATTCAGGGGTCAATTGTGTTCGCGCAATCTATACCCGTAGATCGTGTCACAACTGGCATGACAACTCCCTCTGGTTCCAGGGCCACCTCTATATAGATGAGGCCTACTGCCGCCCGCTTATGCATGCCATCCATACTGCCCCTACCACAGGCCACCTGGGATTCTTCCATTTATACAAGTATATGTCAGAAAGTTATTGGTGGCCAGGAATGGCCCATTTTCTTCACAGGTACCTTGCTGGCTGTTCCATCTGCCAAAATCATAAGGTGGCAACTCATCCCAACAAACCACCCCTTGTACCTATCCCTGCTTGCGCCACTTGCCCGTTCCAACACCTGTCGATGGACCTCATTACAGACCTACCCCCTTCCCCCCCCTAGGATGCTATTTTAGTCGTGGTGGACCACGGACTATTGAAGGGGGCTATTTTTATCCCAACTACAAAAAACATCACCATGGAGGAGGTAGCCCACCACTTCGTCCAATGGATATTTCCCCATTTTGGTCTTCATGACTCCATAATCTCCAACTGCGGTCCCCAATTCACTAGTGCCTTTGCCAAGGAACTAGCCTGAATACTCAACTACGACCCAAAACTATCATCTGCCTATCACCCCCAAACCAATGGCAAAACCAAACATGTCAACCAAGAACTAGAAACCTATCTCAGAATCTACTGCCACAAAAACCCAGAAAATTGGGGAAAACTCCTCCCCATCACTGAATTCACCCATAACGCCGCCACACATTCGTCTACTCAAACCCCCCCATTTAAACTAATGACTGGATTTTCACCAAGAGGCTTCCTCCAACTAACTCGATCATTTGTTCCTGCTATCCAATACACCCTAGACCAATGGGGGACAGCCTGGAAGGAAGCATCCGTGGCTATAGAATTCACCCAAAAAGACTACAATACCAGACTCAAAGGGAAGAAATTCTCCCCTTACAAACCTGGGGATCTCGTTTGGCTATCCACAAAAAATTTAAAAACAAGAGGGGAACTCCACAAACTACTACCAAAATGAGAAGGCCTCTTTAAAGTCATTAAACCAATAAACAACGTAGCATTTGAATTGAAACTTCCCCCGCATTGGAAGATACACAATGTATTCCACACCTCTCTTCTATCCCCATTCAAACAAACCACCGAATATGGCCCTCCTACTACCGACAATCCCCTGACCCTGGAAGAAGAACCGGAGTTCAAAATTGAGCAGATCCTATCTCACAAAGGAACTGTGGGAAATATATCCTATCTGGTCAAATGGAAAAACTACCCCCATTCGGAAAACATGTGGGAGCCTGAAAAAAACTTCACCCACACCGATGAAACCCTATCCAGTTATAAAAAGGCCCACCGTATCCCTGCTTGACCAAACCCCATGGTTTATCCCACTCAGGAAACTTTCCAGGATAAGAAATATCATTGCTGGCCCACAGAATTTGTCCCCACTAAAATCATCACTGACCCCGAAATGAAAAGAACCTACACTGAAAAACATGTCCATTTCCTAAATGAGCACTTAAACAAACATTGGTTCTACTGTCACTATGACTACTGTCCTTACCACTGGCATGCCAAGAACTACTAAACTTCCCCTATGACCTTGTTACGGCCTCCTCCATAATGACCTCCCTATTAACTGCAAAAGTAAGGGACACCTACAATCTTTCCCTCATTCTGCAAATGGAAAGAAGTTACCTATACAACAACCTCCTCTCTTCCCAATACATGATAGCCTGGATGTACGGCAGATGCCACTCCAAGGAACTTGCCCCATTTAAGAGCCTCATCGCTGCCCTCGCCACTTATACCAACTGTGACGCGATCTATGGATATAGATCAAGACACAGAGATCCCTGATGTTCAGCTGTCACTTAACAGTAGACAGGAGACTGGTAGAAGTCTGGGAGGGTTATGGAAAGTCTTTAGACTGTGGCCCTCACTTAGGGATTGCAGTGTTAACCAAATACCACGTAGATTAAACATAGATCTAGTTAGGGAATTACTGTACAAGGCAGTCGTATTTATAGGGTACTAAGGGGGAACTGCTGAAACAACCTAAAAGAGTTGTATCTTTAACCAACCAACCAGAGCTACTATCAGCAACCAGCACTATAGAGATTAGAAGGAAGGAGTTCTTTGTATCCTCGACTTATGAGGACCTGCTTCTTAGATAACTCTTAGAGGGGAAACTCCAAGAGAACAGAACTGATGATACCAGCGCTGTTTCCTGGTCTTTATATACTATCCTACTATATGTACATATTTGGCTTTACCTAAACAGGAACAACCAATAGGAATACTCTAAAGTATTAAGATATTTATAAGTACCTGTAGATCTTAAGATATATCAATATAATAAAGAGAAATGAAAGTGGCACCACTTGTGGCAGCCAATCATAAGGGTTTGATAATAAATATCAAATGGGGCCTGTGCATACCAGTGCAAGGTGATGCATATACCCTGTACCCATCTAGAGTCAAGGTGAGTCATAGATAAGAGCGGATCATATCCACCAATAGGGATAGATCCTGAATATGAAATATAAAAGAGAATGAAAAGCATATGTTTACTGGCAGGTATGGATAAGAACTTCAAAATGGAAGCCTGCGGTAATTAAATACTTGAGGTGTAAGCATATTCAACATGCATCTTCAATGAGGATAGAAACAGTCAATGCTTCTGTGAAATAAAGTGAAAGAGATGTGGCAGCATGCTGCACACATGAGGCATAGGTGAGGTAAACATGTGGTCAACACATGTTGTGGCTTTGCATAATTGGGATCGATAGAGGGATCCCCCTTCTAAGGATAAATATGGAAAGTACTTCCCATGATTGCGGAAAAGCACTAAGTCTTGAGTATTAAGGATTGACTAGCAATCCATAGAGCTTAGAGTATGTCTTGAAGTTAAATAGTTGTGAAAGAAATGCATAATGCATGTGACTAGCACATAACCATGAGAGTGTCTTGATAAATAAGGAAAGTGAAGGCTTGGAAAAGTGCCATCGTAACAACTGCCACGATCATAAGAAGTGATCATGGGTAGATGGGGGACTGTCCTTGAGGCAAAGGGGAGAAAAGGAAGTTGTGCATAAGTGGGGGATGGGGGATCGCACAGGTGTAGAGGTGTGATCGTAAATGGAAAGTAGTCTGGATAAAAGATAAGAAAAAGGAGATAAGGTTCGTATGATTTAATCTAGGGCATGGATGTGTCACATCCATGCAGGATCCATGGGCCATTCGGGTGCAGGTGCAGTCTCCTCTAGGCCTAGTGGTGGGGCTTGGATGTTTGACCATCCTGGAATGAATTCCCCTAAGGGTTCCTCTCCTCAGGTAGCTCCCTCAGCTTCTCCTCCCCAGAATAAGTGTCATCCACCCTTATTCCCTCCGTAGGCAGCAGTTGAGATGTTCCCATTCAGCCATGGGTGGTCCCCTTCATGGGGAAAAGGGGTGGCCCTCCTCGAGTAGTCCACATGATGCGTGACACCAACATCCACTCTGTTCCCCCTCCAGATCACCTATCCCCCCAAAGCTATGTCGGCCCCTTCTCCACGCAGTCTCAAGGTATCCTCGCCTCCCAATTCATCCACCTCGGAGTCCACCTCGGACAGGCCCTCCATGAAGGAGGCTTCAACCAGGTCATCTATGACCTCCCCCTCGTCTCCATGAACCGATACATCCTTGAACTCGTTGCCACCCTCTCCCCCTTCATATGTACTAGAGTCATCACAGACAGGGAACTTGTTCTTTGCGCCCTAGAAGGTGATCGACGAAGCGCGTTCCTTGGCCTACCAACAGAACTGTCATTGGAACCCAGACAACCATTGCCAGGCCCTGATGGAGAGTATCCTGATCCCAGCGTCGTGGATGAGGAGAACCTGCCCAGAATCCTCCCCAACCCACTGGAGGAATCACCATCTTTGCCAGTCAGGACAGAGCACAACACTGATCCCCCAGTCTCTATCCCTGACCCATCTACTCCACCTCGAAATCGCTCCCTCCTTTCTTGGATATCCTCCCCACCCACTCTTAGGCATGGTCTCCACCCCCTCTCTCGAAACATCCCTGAGAACGACTCCCCCTCCACCTACGAATGCCACCAATGCAACCACAACCATCCTGCCCCATGGTACTGTCAGTACTATGTCTGTGGGGGATGCTCCCATCGCACCCCGCCACACCCCCTTCACGAATGCCCTTCCATCCCTTCCCCTATTGGCACCAACTCCCCAAATTGCTACAACTGCAGACAAGTTCATGAGGCTTATTGGGAATGCCCCCTCTATGCCTGTCCTGCATGCCATGTTCAACTCCCCAGACATGCCCTTCGGGATTGCCACTACTACAGGAATGACGGAAGCTTCGACGATCCCTGAAAGTGATTGGGATCAGTACGAGGGGTATGCCCCAGCCTACCTCGACTTGCTTAGGGAGTTAGAAAGGTTAGTGGGTGTCAGAGATCACCCAATCTACCTGGAGGAGGAGGGTAATGTTACAGAACGATGGAGAAGGCCACCTACTCCAGTATCAGAGGCACTGGACACCCCATCTTTTTCTCACTTCTTGACAGGGACCATGGAGGTCAACTCCCATCCTCTACATCAGTGAACTGCTAATGCAGACAACTGGGAGGTAAGCCCACCTCTGAGCCCCGAGCATCAGCCAAATGAGAACAGGACTTGGTACGACTGAGACAGGAGGGACAAGTATCATTTCCTTTTCCACAAAGACGATTCCTCTTCATTCTTCTAGATAGTCATCTCGACCAAGTAGGTCATAACTACCATCAGTTGGGATTCCCACCTTTCCCGCTCCTCACTGTTACGATGGCACTTTTCCAAGCCTTCTCTTTCCCTATTTATCAAGTCATTCACATGGTCATGTGCCAGTCACATGCATTATGCTCTTCTTTTACGACTATTTAACTTCAAGACTACTCTAAGCACCATGGATTGCTAGTCAACCCTTAATACTCAAGACTTAGTGCTTTCCTGCACTCATGGGAAGTACTTACCATATTTATCCTTAGAAGGGGGATCCCTCTAAACGATCCCAATTATGCAAAGCCACAATATGTGTTGACCACATATTTACCTCACCTATGCCTCATGTGTGCAGCATGCTGCCACATCCCTTTCACTATTATTTCACAGAAGCATTGACTGCTTCTATCCTCATTGAAGACGCATGTTGAACATGCATTAACCTCACGTATTTAATTACCGCAGGCTTCCATTTTGAAGTTCTTATCTATACCTGCCGGTAAATATTATGCATTCCTATTTCATATTCAGGATCTATTCCTATTGGTGGATATGATCCGTCTTATCTATGACTCACCTTGACTCTAGATGGGTACAGGGTATATGCATCACCTTGCACTGGTATGCACAGGCCCCATTTGATATTTATTATCAAACCCCTATGATTGGCTGCCACAAGTGGCACCACTTTCATTTCCTTTTTATATATTGATATATCTTAAGATCCACAGGTATTTACGAATATCTTAATACTTTAGAGTATTCCTATTGGTTGTTCCTGTTTAGGCTAGACCAAACATGTACATACAGTAGGATAGTATATAAAGCCCAGGAAGCAGCGCTGATATCCCCAGTTCTGTTCTCCTTGAAGTCTCCCCTCTAAGAGCTTGTAAAGATGGCCTAAGTGGCATAAGAACTCCTTTCTTCTAATCTCTATAGCTCTGGTAGCTGATAGTAGCTCTGCTTGGTTGGTTAAAGATACAACTCTTTTAGGTTGTTTCACTCACTGCATATACCAGGGAATCCCTTTACTTTTCTCTTTCCGTTACTACTCACTAGTCGAGATCCCGATTAGATCTATGTTTGAGTTCAGACCTAAATTAACAGGGAACTCATACACACTGCCTTTTCTTATCTTTCATAGGCAGTGCATATCGCCTTGTTATCAGTCACCTCATGGACGCCTCATTTTCTCTTTATCAAACCTTATCCCAACCGGGAAGGGTTTTCCCTTTAACTCCATCCGGTATAAATAGGTGCTTGTACTATAGGGTAATTCCCCAGTTAGAATCTATGCAATCTTATGTGGAAACCTAGCTGCACCTTGGAAGTGGTGGATCAGTTACCCTTCCTCGAGAGAGTCTTCATTCAGCAATCCCTTGCCCTCCAATATTATATTGAGCGGGAGTTCATGGACTTACATAACGCTATCCTTTCCATCTGCGTCCAGTACGGACCGAACCTAGGAAGGGCGGACACAGTCATCGCTACCAGACTAGGACTCCATGTCCTGCATTCCGTATCAGATATGATGAAGGGCTAAGATGGGTGGATGGCAATTTCGGATAGATAGCACAATGAGCAGCATTCACTACAATTCGAAATGAGTCGGAACAGAGAAGCTAGCTGGCGGGAACACAGGTCAGCATGGAAAGCGCACACAATCAATGAGACACATATCTAGGCCATCCAAACCATCTCAAAACCACCACAGAAGATGTACCAAGCACTTAAACCTGATGTGTTGATGTGGACAGCTCAAAACACGACCTAAAGGGGCCAGCAGGAGCAAGTAGACATACCCTTTCACCAGACTGCATCAAGACCAAATTGGAGGTGATAAACACATTGTATATGATCCATAGACAAAATTTTTGCAAGCACTAGGCACAAATTGTGAGCACAATGGTACCTGAGCCAATCGACACACAGACTTTACAAGAGGATCTGCCAGTGAGTGAGGTGTGACTTACCATATTGAGAAACTGCTCAAGTGTAAAACCTTCAGACACAAAGCAATCAATGATGTGCTCAAGTAAGCTTTGTGCCATGGCTGAAGGCCAGACCTAAGATTTGACAGAACTGAGTCCTTCATAGCCAGTCTGGACCTTCCACATCACTACTTGCAAGGCAGGTGAGGTTTGAATGGGCAGTCAGACACAATTGTTGCCAGGCCTCCTCTATTTTATCGGCCTGGGGTCTTGCTAGAGATGTGCAAAAGAGAAATACGATACATCAAATGATGATCATATTGTCCACATACACCGGTTGCAGTTCATGATACAAGAATGACTGCATGAGAACACATTCAATCTAATCAGCACTTCGGTGGGATGGTGAAATGACGAACCCTTTGTCCCAAATCTAGAATCAAGGGGGTGAAAGAAGCAAAATAAAATAGTCAACACACCATGTATGTGGTTGAGAATAGAAGGTGAAACATTGAAATGGAAGTTTACATGCCCCTTCCTGCCACCTTTGTTATTGCTGGAGTAGGGAATGTGCTATCACATCACCCTTGCCCTCACAATCACCATGGATTGATGATCTGTGGGCCATGTTGTCCTCACTATTGTTATCATTGAGGTGATAAATATGGGGTGTAGGTGGTGGCAGATGAGCTGTTGCATCATCCCCACCTCCTCGATGTTGTTGGAGTACTGGGTGCACCGTTGTGTCACAAGTGGTGATAGTGCGAAATGAAGGATGAAATAACAAAAGATCTAGGTGTGATTAGAAAGGTGTGATTTACTTGCACATTTAGACCAAACTTTCCGGAAGTTAATATTGGTACCAAATCAGACCTCATGCAAGCATCAAAATTGGCACTCACAAGGTCTGAGGTTAGGTTAAGGATTATGGGAAGATCGTGCGATGATCAAGGAGAAGGCTTGAATGATCTGTGTGGATGGCCTGAGCTACAGGAGAGGCACTGGCAATCATCTGTGCAAGTCTTAATTGCATCTTTAGGAATAAAGTGAGGATCTATTTAAGTAGCTGGGTCTCTCAGACTACTTTATTTTGTCACAAAATCGGTCTGAAAGACTGTGGGAACATGAAAAAAGTGCTGCCAAGGGTGGCAATGAAGTACGGGAATGATCGTACATTCTTACATCCCAAATACAGAAATTATACGTCCAATCTCGAGACAACAACTATAATACCTGCTTGTAACTTGCATACCAGTTTGTCTTCTATGTCATGCAACCCTGGAAATTTCGAGAGCATAAGGGTTAAGACGGGCAGACAGCAGAAACGTGGATGATCTGTCAAAAGCAAGGACATCTGTTTCTTCTGCATCCTCATCCAATTCGTCAAGAAATTCAGCTGCTCCGGACATGCGTGCAATGCAAGTAAATTGTGGTCAGGTGGCGGCGCGTCCTCGAGCTTAGAATTGAACTCAACAAAATCGGGCACGCCTCTGATGTTGCGATCCTCGCCCGTGTATAGACGATGGATAATTTCTTTCCCATTTTTTGGGTAGAACCAACAGACCCGATAGTGGTGGGGCTGTTTACAGCAAGTCAGTTGAGAAAGAGTGCACATAGTTGACAAAATTCTCATTGGATACCTTGTCAGTAGGCTCAAACCATAGCTTGAATGAGTTAAAGGATTGTTGACAGTAATGCTCCAACACCATCATATTTCCAGTAACATGGACGCCTCCTGATTTTGTGAGAACTTCAACAAGATTTAAAAATCCAAACATTTCCAGGATGGTCATGACGCTACTAGCATGACGAGCCTGAATAACCAGTGAATACAATGAGAAAGTTGTCAGTTGCTAATGCTATGTCACCTTGTTCTCTTTGTCATGGCCTTGCATTGTTGTTTCGTTGAGAATATGAGCTGCCTCACATGAAACTAAAAGAATATCAAAGTCCCTGAGTTCCTTGCAATATTTTTCTGATGCCTCATTAACTGCACCAGTGACAATGCATCAATAACCATCCCGAGCTAGCACCTGCCACAAACTCAAACATGTGGACCAAGGTTCTACAGGACAAGTGCACCCTGTCTCTCGCTCCTTTATAACCTCTGGAAGAATTTTTCATCGTCGCTTTGATCATGGCCTCTACTGTGTCGAACTCAGGGCATGAAGTGTGTGAGGAGGGTGCTGGGTATTGAGTGGTTGATGTTTTAACTTGAATTGGCGGTTAGCAGTAGTCAAGAATAAACCAATGGTGAATCTGTACATGGGCGTATAAAATGATCCCACAGTTTTTGGCCATTATGGAAAATGATATCGAGCACCGTTTCACCTGATATTAGAGGTGGTGACATGTACCAATTGACCAGGGTCGCACAGGGTGTGTCGCCAAAAACACCACTCTGCAGATGGAACTCGAGAAGAAACCATCTGGCAACTCTGGCATCGACAAGCTTAGCAGTCAGCTCTTTCATGGAAGCCTTGTTGGCTTCCTTGTTTATCTGTGCAAGGGCCTGCGCTTCCGCTTGCAATACACACTTGTAGGCATCGCGACGGTCAGATTTGTCGACCCAATCTAGCTTGATCACCTGAGGCAGAATAGGTCTTTCGAAATTAGCATACTCGCATCTATTCATGAAGTTTGGGAGAAAGCGACTCGACATATATCAAGAAATAAAATGAGGTGAAAGTGAAGATCTTATCTGGCAGGCTTACTAAATCATATCGGAGTTTTAATGAGACCTGATAGTACTGTTCAGGGGCACTCCCTTACCAGTGAAAAATGACGGTATCCAGTTGCTCAGACATGGTTTTTAGCCTTGTACATATGAGACCAGTAGGATCACTTTTCTTTAATACAATGAGAATGCTCTGAATGTTGCCATGTTCTGTCTGACCACCAGATCCTGGCCCTCTGTTGCAATATTTACAGTAGTTACCATAGTGCATGTCGCAAGAGATCCAGTAGTGTTCTTTTGCCCAATCTTGCAATACCTCATCCATGTACTCGACAGGATTTCTTGCAAAGTACCCATAATATTTTGTGTGCTCCCCTGTGGTGCGACTCTTGCATCTTGCAACACCTGGCCAGATGGCTTGCAAATGTAATGACCACGCAGTTGCTGCACACAGATCTGAAGAACTTGCCATGACGAACACGTCGATGGCACCACTGACACACTTTCCCCCTTATTGCCTTTTTCAATTGTCCTTTCTTTCTTCTGCCTTTTATAAGACTTTCCTAATGACCTCTGGACATTATATAGTGTGGTCTCATCGCAGTCCTGATTGCTCAGGTCCTCTCGAGCCCCTGAAGTTAAGTCTTCCTCTCCCTTTCGCTCTAACCATTTCATAGTGCATACCAATGTTCCCAGCAGCTTCTTCGGTCCCATCCCATCACACTCATCGCCTCCTGAAGTTCCCGAAGCATTTACTTTTGCACTCATCATTCAGCTCGACTTTGGCTTGCTTAGGTGAGTTCTTTTCAGGCTTCCCCTGCTCCAGTCATTCAGCCATATGCTCTGACGTCTCTAGCATGTTCCTTGAATTTTTTCTAATGTATCTGTCATGACTAGATGTCGCTGTTGCATCTGCATCACGTCCAGTGAGTTCCATTTTGATTTTCATGTCACCTTTCCAATCACGATCATAAACCTAGCTCTGTAATGCCTTAAATTCTATTATTTTAGATGGTATGACATTGCAGGGCTAGGGTTATGATCATAATGTTGGGGGGTCGAGAGTGGAGCTGGTGAGAGGTGGAGCCGGCATGGCAAGCACATGGTGGAGGTTGGCTATATCTCCCTTGTGGAGTGTCATGGCAGATTCTCTGGGCTTGCCGTGCAGACCGTAGTGTCCAGTGCATCCAATGTTTTGTTTTGTTTTGGGGATATAGAGAGGGGGATGTCTTTCTTTTCCGTTGAACTTGTGAAGCATTTCGAATACAACATGTTTGATCTTTCTGTAGAATGTAGTGTATTATCTTTCGGTTGGTTTGTATTTTGGTTGACAACACAAAAAAATTGGCATTTCTCGAGCAACCAAAAAAGACAGGCCTTAGAGGAATAGACCTCACAGTATCACGAATTTCAAGTCCGTGAAACAGTAGTACACATATCCATTACACCAAGGTAATCTTGTTAAATAAAGTATATGAGAATCTTAAGAGATATATTGTTTATATTTCCCAATGATTATAGTACAGTACATATAAACAATATCTCTCCGGGGAGATTTGTAGTCTTATTGACAATATGACAAAAAACATTGACATTTCTTGAGCAACCCAAAAATAAACACTTTAAAGGAATTGACCTTACAGCATCACGGATTTCAAGTCCGTGAAACGGCAGTATACATAGCCATTATGGCAAGATATCTTGCTAATGGTGTTCGCAACAAAGTATATGAGAATTTTAAGAGATATATCATTTACATGTCTCAAAAACCATAGTACAGTACATGTAAACAAAATCTCCATAGGGTGACTTGTAGTTTGATTGACAATATAAAAAAAACCCGAGAAATATTAGCATTCCTTGAGCAACCCAAAAAAAAAAAAGCCTTTGAGTAATAGACTTCGAAGCATCACGGATTTCAAGTCCGTAAAACCACATTACGCCTAACCATCACAGCAAGGTAGCTGGGTTATACTTGTTGGAATGAAGTATATGAAAATCTTAGGAGACGTATTATTGATATGCATCAAAGACCATAGCACTGTACATTCTAGGGTGATCTGTAGTCTGATTGACAATATGAAAAGAATCCAAAAAAAGGGTATTTCTTGAGCAACCCAAAAAAAAGTTCCTTAAAGGAGTAGACCTCAAAGTTTCCCGCATTTCAAGTCCATGAAACCGTAGTAAACATGACCATTATACCACAATGTCTTATTAATACAGTAAAATATATCAAAATCTTAAGAGATGTATTGCTTATATGCATGAAAGATAATAGTGCAGTACAAGCAAACAATGTATCCAGGGGACTATTTGTAGTTTGATTAACAATACGAGAAAAAAAAAACTCGAAAAGCATTGGCATCTCTTGAGCAACCCAAAAGAAACGCGCCCCAGAGGAGCAAACCCTGGAGCTTCGCAAATTTCTAGTTTACGAAACCAAAGTATTCATAACCATTACAGCAAGGTAACTTGCTAACATACTTCACAATAAAGTATATTGCATTATGTATACTCCCGGTTTGCTTGTAGTTTGACTGACGATATACAAAAAAACTGAAAAATCTTAGCATCCTTTAGCAACTTGAAATATGTGCGCCTCGAAGAAGTCGACCTCCAAACCTCATGGATTTCAAGTCCATGGAGCAGCAGTGCACACAACCATTACAGCAAGCTTGCTTGCATGAGTTTGATACAGTAAAGTACATCTTCGACTATCTATGGGCAACTTTTTGTGTTTTCATTGGTCTCAGTGTTAAAAGTTCGAGTTTTATGCCAAAAAAAAAAAAAGATCTGACCATATTGGACTCTAAACACATGCTCCAGCATAGGTCTGGCATTGCAGCTGTGATACAGGTGATAAAATCCACATTCCATGGTCAGACATACGCCCCTCGAATAGCCAGTCATCTGTCGGCATGTGCTTTCAGGCTTTCCCCTCATTTCCAGACTAGACTCAGTTGAACGGCTCCACCCATAGCGCATGATGGGCCACGACATACTCAACTAAGGCGGTAAAATATATATCATTTATGTCCCTCAAAGACTATAGTATAGTACATGTAAAAAATATATCCCTGGGGTGATTTTCAGTTTAATTGATGATTTAAAAGAGAAAAAAAAAAACAAAAACAAAAACAAAAACAAAAACGAAAAGCAAAAAAGATTGGCACTTCTTGAGCAGTT
>JBBPJU010001276.1:0-12829 GCA_038088875.1 Austroboletus festivus | reverse complement strand
GAATACCGTAATTGACGGCATGCACTGCCTATGGATAAAGTGAAGGGCAGTGCATGGGAATCCTCCCACGACTGTGAGAGAATTACCTAAAGGATCGAAAGAGGATATATGAGATCTATCGGGTAAATGGAAGGTAATACCTAAACCGGGTGGATGCTGTGTGGAGCGGGAAGGGTGGTTAGGTAACTGACGGTAACTGTGGAATAGATCGAATGTATCCAAAGAAGATCAGCGAAATTAAATAAAAGAAAAGAAGAACTCATTCCGAATTGAAGGGGAATAAGTTCTCACGATGTCGTATGTAATCGTACAACTCCTGAGCGTCCCAAGTGAACCATTCTTCCTCACCAGGGGGAACGTTCTCCTGGTTGTCCGGCAACGGGGGTGAGGTCGACCAAACCTCTAAAGAATCTCCCCAAGCTAAGGAGCTTGAGAAGTCGTCCTGCAGCTCTGCGAAATGTCCTGAGGAAAAAGAAAAAGACGGCGCATCTAGCGCCTCTGGGTACGGAGTCGGGGAGCGCCTCCATCGTTCCGTAACAGGAACCTCTAGGAGATGCAGTCCCAGGATGGTGGAACGTCCAAGCACCACCCGTCGACCTGGAGGAGACAGCACCCCCGCCAGAATGGCCCACTGACGAGGCATGGATGTGATTGCATCCACACCCTACCTTTGTTTCGGTGTGAACCCTATTTCTTATCTATGAACTATAGTTTCTTTTAGATCGCACCCTTACACTGGTGCGATCATCTTCTCCCCCACCTACGCTTATCTCTTGTAACCCTTCACCCTATGGACAGCCTTCCCCCTTCCTGAGATCTCTGTTTATGGTCACAGTAGTTCCCCTTCTTCCTATAAATAGCGCTGCCCATGTACAGTAACTCCTTAACTAGATCTACGTTTAATCTACGTGGTATTTGGTTCAACTGCCATTCCTGAGTGAGGAACGCAGCAAGACTTACCCAAACCATCCCGGACTTCTATCAGTCTCCTGTCCACTGCTGAAGCGACAGCTAAGAACTTGGCGATATCTTTGTATCTTGGATCTATATCCATAGATCACATCACAAACTCCTGGGGGTAATATACACATTAGACGACTGGAGACATTACCTAACTGGGACCAACCATCCGGTAACACTCCTAACTGACCACAAGAACCTTCTATACTTCAAAGAGGCATGAAAACTCTCCAGGCAACATGCACAATGGCAGCGATTCCTGCAAGAATATGACCTAGTATTCCATCATCTTCCAGGGACACAAATGGGCCCAGCAGATGCCTTGTCAAGAATACCAAACCCAAACCTTGATAACAATAACAACCAAATCCAACTCCTCCCGGAAGAACTATTTGTCAAACAAATAGACCTCACATTATGAGATAAAATTAAAATTTCATCAGAAAAAGATCTGCTGGTGCTGGATACACTACATCGCATGTACAAAGAAAATCACATCCCCGACAAATCCCACCCCTTGGATTGGACCTATGAAGAAGGACAACTCTACTTCTGTCACCACCTCTACATACCCCCAGATGCCAGAAAAGACTTAGTCCACTCCATCCACTCATCTGCTGCCAGGGGACATGAAGGACAACACCGAACCATCCAACTCCTATCCTGTGACTACTGGTGGCCAGGACTCTCAACCTTTGTCAGAAAATACATTGCTGGATGCCCAATATGCCAGCAAAATAAAAATATCAACAATCCATCTCAACCACCACTAATTCCATTCCCTGCCTCCAGCTCGCACCCTTTTCACACCATCTCCATGGACATGATCACCGATTTACCCCTTTCCCAGGGAATGGACTCTATTTTGGTTGTGGTGGACCATGGACTTAGCTGGAGGGCAATTTTCATCCCAACTACCAAAATGGTCAACACAGCAGGGGTAGCAACCTTATTTTTTAAGAATGTATTCCCACACTTCAGAATATATTCAAAGGTTATTTCCGATAGGGGTCCACAATTCGCATCCGCATTCGCCAAGGAACTAGCTCATCTACTCAGCTATGACATAGCACTATCCACAGCCTATCACCCACAAACTAATGGGGAAACTGAACAAGTCAACCAGGAGTTGGAAACCTACCTCCAGATATTCTGCCAGGGACAACAGGACCTCTGGAGCGAACTACTCCCAATGGCAGAATTCAACCATAACTCCTCGGTACATTCTGCAACCAAACAAACCCCATTCCATCTAATAATGGGTTATGAACCATGAGCCTACCCCCCAATAGGAAAAACATTCAACCCCACTCTCGAAAACTGACTCCAACTACTGAAAAGGGCCAGGGATGAAGCATTAGCCACAATCACCAATGCCCAACAATTCTCCCACAATTTTTCAAAGTTTAAACCATGGGAAAAAGATAATAAAGTGTGGTTATCAAATAAAAATCTTAAAACCTCCTATCTGTCAAAGAAACTCAGCCCAAAAAGGGAAGGACCCTTTCCCATCACAAAAGTACTTTCTTCTGTAACCTATCAATTGGATTTACCCCCAAGATGGAAAATCCATAATGTATTCCACGCATCCCTTCTTTCCCCATTTGTCCAAAATGACGAATATGGGACTGCCAGAACTCCTCCACCGCCTGAGATCATAGGAGATAAGGAAGAGTACGAAGTTGAGTGTATCATGAATCACAAAGGACATCCAGGATGCAGATCCTATTTAGTGCAATGGAAAGGATACTCAACCACAGAAAATACCTGGGAACCAGAAATCAACATCACCCATGCCAACAAAATTCTACTGGCATATAAAAGAAAACACAAATTATGATTGACGACAAACAACCCACTGAACACTGCGACTTCTACAAATTCTCTTGTAAAATCAACAAACCAACCAAATACTCCTATCGCTTTTCATGCATCTCGGTTTTTATCCCAAAAAGAAAAAGACATTATGACCAACAACACATCCAAACCCACCAGTGCTACTGTCAGGAATGATACTGCCCATATCACTACTAGCCCACCATTCCCTTCCTTATCATCTGTTACGGAATGATGGGTGAGGCCTCCAACTCCGTTCCCCGACGAGTTGGACGCACTGTCTTTTTCTTTCTTCCCAACAGAGCAGCCAAAGGACCTTGACAACGACTTCACCAGCAGGCTAGTGTGGAGGGAATCCCTGGAGATATGGAACGATTCTCCTCTGTTACCAGAGAACCAGGAGAATGTTCTACCCGGGAACCCCGAGTGGTTCACATGGGATGCCGAGGAGCTTGCGGAGTTCCTCCTACGAGCCGAGCGCCCATTCCCCTTCCTATGAGGAGGCTTTCCTCCTGTCTTTCTTCTTTTCCTTTCTCCTTTCTGTTTTTACTTAGAGTTCGCCTGGTTGGGCCTTCACCCCCTTTTCTCGATTAGGTTCCACATGTTCACTCTCTGTTATGGCAAGTCACTGCCTCGCCCATACCTACTCCACACAGCATCTGAGAGGCAGTGTTATCCCACCCCTTTTCCGCCGAACTAATGAAACCGCTTTAGAGATAAGGTTTGAACCTTCTCCTCGATTGGGAGAGGTTCCTTGCACTGCCCTTCTTCTTTTATCCATAGGCAGTGTGGGACATATTAAAGGTTATTCTCAATACGGACGCCTTTCATTCTCCTGTCCCTGACGGGCCTGGACTTATTCCTCATTCGGATCCTCAATCCGAATGGGAATACTTTCCCATCTCCACCAGTTACATATATAAGCACCCTTGTATTATAGTTAGCTCTCCAGCTAAATTCTACGCGACTTTACGTGAAGCGTTTACACTGTACCTTGCAAGGTGGATGGACTTCCCTTGCTCGAGAGAGTTTTATTCAGGCAGACCCTAAACTACCAGCTGATACTCTACCACGAGGCTGCCGCCGCCTGCCTGTCCGTCCTAGCCATGTGCCTCCGCTACGGACCTTCCACCGGAGCCTTCAATCAGCTAATCGCTGAGCGCCTTGGACTTCACGTCCCACATTCCATATCATCATCAACCATTCCCTTCCATTCTTCTTACCTTATGGACAACCCTCTCTTCCCATTTTAATCACATTAAACTTTGTCATTCACATCCAATTTGAGCTCTACTCCAATGATATCAATCTCTCCTCTCACACCACCATTTTCTTCCACATATATGTTTCTTATCCTTGCCCTGATCAAGGACGTCTTCAATCTCCAGATCCTTTCCCCCTCTTATAGGAGAATTGCTTATGCTGCCATTTTGGATGACCCTCAAGGATTGGCCTTATTAGAAGCCAACCTGGAACTCAGGAAACTATCCTCAGTTGTCCTCCTCATCGAAACCTATTGCAGCTATGTCTCCACAAGACTCTTGGTCGAGGAAAACCTCATTGAGAACCTTAGTGAGGCGATCGCAGAAAATCTCCGCATGGCTGGGGCTCAAACCCTCGACGCCCTCCACTTCTGTGGACTGGGATACTTCATCAAACGACTCCCTGCCTCGACCTTCTTTGGGAAGATCTATCCCATCTACCTCCAACTATCCAGAGGTATGGGACAGTGAGGATTTATCGACATCGAACTTGCGAGACAGTTTGCCTTCCTTAATGGCAGCAGTTTCCCATTTGAGACTAAACCGGATTGACGGATCAGAGGAGAATCGGCAGATAGCGAAGAACAAGAGAATATTCTTCCCCTCCCAATTCATATCAATCAAACTCTTACAGAAGTTAAGGTCCCAGAAACTCCGGAGAGATCTGAAGGAGAAGTTGATGAACCCCTGCAACAGCCAGCACTCCCCACCACCCTGTCCTCCTACTCCTTACCCAGAAACCCTCAGCGACCTAAGTGACCTCTCTCCACCAGAATCTCCTTCTGCAGAAATGACCCCCCATCCTTGCCAACCCTCACCCGAACCTATCAATGCTATCAATGTGGAAGTCCCCACCATCTCCGACCATCCTGCCCCCACTACACCTGTCCCTACTGTCGACAGGACACCCCAGGCCACCCCCAGCATCTTTGCCCCGAGTGCACAGAGGGTGGATCTCACTAGCTGGATGATGGATTGGGATGAGATTGATGAGGTCCATCAACCTTATCGATGGGGTAATGTCACGCACCATGTGGACTACCTGTGGAGGGCCACCCCTTTTTCTCATAAAGGGGACCACCCATGGCTCAATGCCAACATCTCCACAGCAGCATACAGAGGGAACCTGGACATGAGGCATCAATTCTGGCATGGAGAAGTGGAGGGAGCGACCTGGGGAGAGGAACCACTGGGGGACATCGTCCCAGGATGGTGGAATGTCCAAGCTCCTCTGATCCATCTAGAGGAGACTACACCCATGCCTGAGTGGCCTACTGATCCAGCATGGATGTAGTCACACTCACCCCTTTCTGAGATATTGGTATGAACTCAATTCTTATCTTTATACTTTAGTTTCTTTTTGATCGCACCCTTACACTGGTGCGATCACTCATTCCCCCACCTATGCTTATCACCTGTAAACCCTTTACCCTATGGACAGCCTTCCCCCATCCTGTGACCTCTCCTTATGGTCATAGTAGTTCCCCCTTCCCCCTATAAATAGAGCTGCCCTTGTACAGTAGAACTCTAACTAGATCTACATTTAATCTATGTGGTATTTGGTTCAACGGTCGCCCCTTAAGTGAAGGTCACCAATAAGACTTACCAAAACTATCCCAATCTTCTATCAGTCTACTGTCTACTGTTGAGTGACAGCTTGAACTTGGCAAAATCTTTGTGTCTTGGATCTATACCCATAGATCGTGTCACACAAACTCTAGTTTCTTTTCGATTGCACCCTTACACTGGTGTGATCATCTATTCCTCCACCTACGCTTATCTATAATACCCTTGACCCTACAGACAGCCTCCACCCCCTTCCTATGACCGCCTCTTATGGTCATAGTAGTTCCCCTTCCCCTATAAATAGTGCTGCCTTTGTACAGTAATTCCCTAACTAGATCTATGTTTAATCTACATGGTATTTGGTTCAATGGTTGCCCCTTAAGTGAAGGTCACTGATAAGACTTACCAAAACCATCCTGGACTTCTATCAGTCTACTGTCTACTGTTGAGTGACAGCTAGAACCTGGCATACATCTTTGTGTCTTGGATCTATACCCATAGATCACGTCACAGAACCCCCCTACTACAGTAAAAGGAGTACACTCCTTCCTAGGGTTCTGTAACTTCTACCAAAAGTTTATTGAGGGATTCTCCACCAAAGCCAGACCACCTATCAACCTAACAAAAAAAGAAACAAAATGGTCATGGGGCCCCCCACAAGAAGACACCTTCTGAGAATTACAAAAGCAATTTTTAAAACAACCCATACTTTCCATTCCTGATCCAAGTTGACCATTCTTTGTAATGACAGATGTGTCACTTGTAGGAACCGGGGGAGTATTAATGCAGAAAGATTCCAATGGAGATCTCCATCCATGTGCATACAGATCTAGCATCTTATCACTCATGGAATGGAACTATGACATCTATGATAAGGAACTTCTGGGAGTAATACATGCACTGGACGACTGGAGACACTACCTAACCAGAACTCACCATCCAGTGATGCTCCTCACCGACCACAAAAACCTCCTATACTTTAAAGAAGCACGAAAACTCTCCAGATGACATGCACAATGGCAATTATTCTTACAAGAATATGACTTGGTATTCCATCACCTCCCAGGAACACAAATGGGACCAGCAGATGCCCTGTCATGATTGCCAAATCCAAACCTTGATAATGACAATAACCAAATCCGCCTCCTCCTGGAGGAATTGTTCATCAAACAAATCGATCTTGCACTATGTGATAAAATTAAGGTTTCATCTGAGAAAGATCCACTGGTGCTGGACGCATTGCAATGCCTATACAAGGAAAACCATATCCCTGATAAATCCCACCCCTCCAATTGGACCTACGAGGAGGGACAACTCTACTTCCATCACTGACTTTATGTACCCCCCAACTCTAGAAGGGACCTAGTCCATTCTATTCATTCTTCCACCATGGGGGGACATGGAGGGCAATACAGAACTATACAACTCCTGTTCTGCGACTACTGGTGGCCAGGACTTTCCAGCTTCATCAGAAAATACATCGCTGGCTGCCCCATATGTCAACAAAACAAGAACATCAATAACACATCACATCCACCCCTAATACCAATCCCTGTCACAAGCCCACACCCATTCCACACCATCTTCATGGACATGATCACCGATCTACCCCCTTCCCAAGGAGCGGACTCTATACTAGTCATGGTGGACCACAGACTTAGTTGGGGGACAATTTTCATCCTGACTACCAAAATGGTGGACATAGCTGGAGTGGCAGCCCTATTTTTCAAACACATGTTCGCGTGATTCAGACTACACTCAAAAGTCATCTCAGATAGGGGTCCACAATTCACATCCGCATTTGCTAAGGAACTCACCAGACTACTCAACTATGATGTCATACTATCCATTGCATACCACCCACAAACCAATGGAGAAATGGAACAAGTAAATCAAGAGCTGGAAACATACCTCCAAATATTCTGTCAAGGGCAACAAGACCTCTGGAGTGAACTACTCCCAATGGCAGAATTCAACCATAACTCATTGGTACATTCCACAACTAAACAAACCTTATTTCATCTAATGATGGGCTATGAACCAAGAGCTTATCCACCAATGGGGAAAACACTCAATCCCACCCTTGAAAACTGTCTCAAATTATTGGGAAATGCCAGGGATGAAGCCCTAGCTGCAATCACCCATGCTCAACAATTTTCCCAAACCTTCCCAAAGTTCAAACCCTGGAAGAAAGGCAATAAAGTATGGCTATCCAATAAAAACCTTAAAACCTCCTATCCATCAAAGAAGCTTGGCCCAAAAAGGGAAGGACCCTTCCCCATCACGAAAGTACTCTCACCCATAATGTATCAATTGGATTTACCCCCAAACTGGAAAATCCATAATGTATTCCATACCTCTCTTCTTTCCCCATTTGTCCAAAATGACAAATATGGAATCACCAGAATGCCACCTCCACCAGAGATCATAGGTGATGAGGAAGAATATGAGATCGAGTGTATCCTGAACCACAGAGGACATCCAGGCTGGAGATCATATTTAGTACAATGGAAAGGATACTCTACCACTGAGAACACCTAGGAACCCAAGAACAACTTCACCCATGCAGATGAGACCCTACAGACTTATAAAAGAAAACACAAACTATGATCAACAATAAACAACCCACTGCCTGCTGCAATTTCTACAAATTCTCCCTTACTACCAATGGATCCACTAAATACTCCTACTGCTTTTCATGCATCTCCATCTTCATCCCAAAAAGAAAAAGATATTATGACCAACAACATATCCAAACCCATGAGTGCTACTGTCGAGAACACTACTGCCCCTATCACTATCACTACTAGCCCACCATTCCCTTCCTTATCATCAATCACTCTCTCCCCTTTTTCCTACTATACAGATGACCTTCTCTTCCCATTTTAATCACCTTAAAGTTCATCATTCATATCCAGTTTGAACTATACTCCGACGATATCAACCTCTCCTCTCACGCTGCCATTTTCTTCTATGTATATGTCCCTCATTCTCACCCTGATCAAAGACATCTTCAATCTCCAGATCCTCCCACCCTTTTATAGAAGAATCACTTATGCTGCCATTTTGGATGATCCCCAAGGATTAGCCTTATTAGAGGCCAATCTGGAGCTCAGAAAACTATCCTCAATTGTCCTCCTCATAGAAACCTACCAAAGTTATATCTCCACAAGACTCCTGGTCGAAGAAAACATTGTTGAAAACCTTAGTGAGGTGATTGCAGAAAATCTCCACATGGCTGGGGCTCAAACACTCAACACCCTCTACTTCTGCAGACTGGGATATTTCATCAAACAACTCCCCACCTCCACTTTCTTTGGAAAGATCTATCCCATCTACCTCCAGTTACCCAGAGGTATGGGACAGCAAGGATTTATTGACATCAAACTTGCAAGACAGTTCACCTTCCTTAATGGCAGCAGTTTCCCATTTGAGACTGAATCAGCTAGACAGATCAGAGGAGAATTGGCAGATAGTGAAGAGCAAGAGAATCTTCTTCCCCTCCCAGTTTGTATCAATCAACCTCTTATGAAAATTAAAGGCCCAGAAGTTGCAGAAAGATCTGAAGGGGAAGTCAACAAAGTACCACCCTGACAGCTTATCCCCCCAACCACACCATCCCCCCACTCCTTACCCAGACACCCTCAGCAACCTAAGCAACCTCTCTCCACCAGAATCCCCAGAAATGACACCCCAACCTTGCCCACAGTTGCTAGAACCTACCAATGCTATCAGTGTGGAAGTCCCCACCATCTCTAACCCTCCTGCCCCAACTACACCTGTCCCTACTGCCGGCAGGACACCTCAGGGCACCCCCAACATCTCTGCCCTGAGCGCACAGAGGGTGGATCTCTCTAGATGGATGATGGACTGGGATAAGATCGATAAGGTTCATCAACCTTATCAATGGGGTAATGTCATGCATCAGGTCGACTACCCGTGGAGGGCCACACCTTTTCCCTATGAGGGAGACCGCCCCTGGCTCAATGCCAATATTTCCACTGCAGCCTACAGAGGGAATCTAGACATGAGGCATCAATTCTGAAATGGAGAGGCAGAAGGAGCAACCTGGAGAGAGGAACCACTGGGCAATCCAGTCCCAGGATGGTGGAATGCCCAAGCACCACCAGTCCACCTGGAGGAGACAGCATCCATGCCTGAATGGCCCACCGATCCCACATGGATGTGATTGCATCCATGCCAATCCACTTTCTTGATATGAACTTTATTCTTTATCATTGGACTACTATTTCTTTTCAATTGCACCCTTACACTGGTGCAATCATTACTTCCTCCACCTATGCTTATCTATGTATTCCCCTCAACCCTACAGACAGCCCCCCCTCCTTCCTGTGGTCACCTATTATGGCCATAGTAGTCTTCCCATCCCCTATAAATACTGCTGCCCATGTACAGTATTTCCTTAACTAGATCTATGTTTAATCTACATGGTATTTGGTTCAACTGCCATCCCTAAGTGAGGGCCATAGCAAGACTTACCCAAACCATCCCAGACTTCTATCAGTCTCCTGTCTACTGTTGAGTGACAGCTCAAACTTGGCAAAGTCTTTGTGTCTAGGATCTATACCCATAGATCGCATCATACATGTGAGGTGCAGCATTTGTGGATCTCGATCTACAGTGCCTCTTTCTTTCCATAATAGAGATCTATACCTTAGGGGATCACTATAAATATGGTAGCCAATTGTACTTGTAGCTTCAGCTAGATCTACGCAATCACAAGTGTGGTGTCTAGTTTCCTCAGTGTAAAAGAATCACTGCAGTGATCGAACTCCTTTGGACTTCTATTAGTCTTTGTGCCACTATCGAGTGCATGCTGTGATAAAAAATCAGACTAGGTGTCACACTTGTCCAGTGTAATATGGGCAGTCATATTTATAATGATAGGGGAAACGACTATGACCATAATAGGCAATCATAGGTAGAGGGGGGACTGTCCGTAGGGTAGAGGGTTACAGGAGATAAGCATAGATGGGGGAAAAGGTGAACGTACCAGTGTAAGGGTGCAATTGAAAAGAAACTATAGTCCAAATAATAAGAGATAGGTGATGCAGAACGCAGGACATGAAGTCCGAGTCTCTGAGCGATTAGCTGATCAAAGTCTCCTAGGTTAGGGCTGAACCTTAGGCAGACTGCTAGTACCAATTCCTGGGCCACAATGGCTTTGTGCAAGATGATGAGCCATAAGTTCAGGGTCTGCCTGATAAGGACTCTCTCGAGGAAAGGTAAACCATCCACCTTTCCAAGGTGCAGTGTAAACTTCATGTAAGGTTGCATAGAATTTAGCTAGAGAGCTAACTATGTTACAAGGGGTGCTTATATACTAAATGGGGTAGGTATGGGAATATACTTCTATATAGGAAGATTTCCCGAAGAGAAGTAAGGTTCAACCCCATTCGGGATTGAAGAATGGAAAGCATCCTTTAAAGAAATAAGCTTTAATAAATCATGCACTGCCTATGGATAAGAAGGGAAGTGTGACGCAATCTACGGGTATAGATCCTAGACACAAAGATATCGCCAAGTTCAAGCTGTCACTCAACAGTAGACAGGAGACTGATAGAAGTCCGGGATGGTTTGGGTAAGTCTTTGATCAGTGACCTTCACTCAAGGGGTGACCGTTGAACCAAATACCATGTAGATTAAACATAGATCTAGTTAAGGAATTACTGTACATGGGCAGCCTATTTATAGGGGGAAGGGGAAACTACTATGACTGTAAATAGAGATCACAGGAAGTGGAGATGGCTGTCCATAGGGCAAAGGGTTGCAATTGATAGGCATGGATGGGGGGATAAGAGATTGCACCAGTGTAAGGGTGCAATTGAAAAGAAACAAAAGTCCAAAGATAAGAAACAAAGTTTATATTGATACTCTGGTAAGGCATGGATGCAACTACATCCATGCAGGATTGGTGGGCCACTCTGGTGCAGGTGTCATCTCCTCCAAGTGTAGTGGAGGCACCTGGACATTCCACCATCTGGGAATGACATCCCCCAAAGGCTCCTCTCCCCAGGTAGCTCCCTCCGCTTCTCCATTCCAAAACTGATGTCTCATGTCTAAATTCCCTCTGTAGGCAGCAGTGGAGATATTGGCATTGAGCCATGGCTGATCCCCTTCATGAGGAAAAGGGGTATCCCTCTGTGGGTAGTTCACATGGCACATAACAGGAAGGGCAGTGCATGGGAGCGTCTCCTAATTGAGGAGAGACTCCAAACCTAATCTCTAAAGCAGATATATGAGTTTGGCAGAAAGAAGAGGGGGTAATACCACATCTGGATGCTGTGTGGAGAAGGTATGAGTGATGTGGTAACTTGCCGTAACTCAAGAGTGAACTTATATATCCTAACTGAGAAAGGTGAGCTCCGTCGGGAGTCAGAAGAAGAAAGGAAAGAAAGTAGAAGAGAGAATTAAAGAAATGGAAATGGCCTGTCTGCTCAGAGTAAGTACTCTGCTAACTCCTCTATGTCCCATGTGAACCACTCTGGGTTTCTGGGCAGAATGTTCTCCTGGTTGTCGGGGAGAGGTGGGGTCATGTTCCAGATGTCAAGAGACTTCCCCTAGGCTAGTCCGCTGGAGAAGTCATCATCTATGTCCATCGCATGCTCTGAAGAAAAAGAAAAAGACGGTGTGTCCAACTCCTCCAGGTATGGAGTTGGAGGTCTCATCCATTGTTCCATAACAATAGGGTCTGTACCAATCTTAGATAGGGGCATGGATGTGATCACATCCATGCAGAATCCATGGGCCACTCAGGCACAGATGTGGTCTCCTCTAGGTGGATTGGTGGAGGTTGGACATTCCACCATCCTGGGACAAAATCCCCTTGTGGTTCCTCTCCCTAGATGGCCCCTTCAGCTTCTCCTCTCCAGAACTGATATTGTCTGTCCGGGTTCCCTCCATATGCGATGGTGGCAATATTGGCATTGAGCCACAGTCTGTCTCCTTCAGAAGGAAAAGAGGTTGCCCTCCTTGGATAATCCACATGATGTGTAACAGGTGAGCAACTGGTGCTTAATGTAGTATATGAGAAAAAGATGGTACCATAATACATAGGCATCAGGAAATTTTCATAGAAATGACAATGCTATATATAGTTATATCTACAACATCAAACATTATTATTGATATCATAATGATATACAATGTGATCCTAACATATAGCCTCTGAAAGCATTTATAGT
>JBBPJU010001275.1:0-12832 GCA_038088875.1 Austroboletus festivus | reverse complement strand
GCGAGCCCCCCCCCCCCCAGCTCGCGCTACCCCATCTCCCCCAACCCGTGCGCCGCCTGCACCACCTCGCCGTCCGCCGCCGCCGCCCAGGGCCGTGTCACCACCAGCCCAAGCACCACCACCACCTCCGGTCCGTCCCGCGCCCCTTGTTGCCATACGCAGTGCATCACCTGTCAACCCACCATCTTCATCTATGAGAGTAGCGCCACCTCCTCCTATGCGCTCCAGTAACCTTGTTTCTCCAGCTCGTAAGGCCCCTCCCCCACCTCCCGCTCGACCTTCCTCTATCGCCGGTTCCTTGCCACCAAGAGTGGCGCCTCCGCCACCAGCTCGCAGGGTACCAGTCATAGATGGTTCATCCACTCTCTCTATGCATGCGAGAGCGCTGTCCGAAGCTGAATCTTCTGCACCACCACCTCCTCCAGGGCCGTCACCTGCCCGAATAAGTTTAGTACCTCCTGTTGTACCAACCTCTCAAAGATCACGGGTCGTTTCCACTCCTGTACCAGCTGACGCCCCACCTCGGCCATCTACCATTTTACCTACGCGTGAAGTAAACGGCGCAAGACGATCCGCTCCAACTCGCAAGAGTGAGTCCATCGTACCTCTTCCCTGTACTGCTTACGGGGTAACACTCTTTAGTCCCTTCGCCGCCTCCGGAGGGAGGATCTCATCGCTTCCCCACATCAGACTTTCCACCACCGCGAATATTTACCCCAGAAGCAAGAGTGTACGGTGGAGGCCGTCAACGTGGTTCCGACTTTGATCTCTCGAACATCTGATGCAATTACGTGACTTTTTCCGGTTAGTTAGTTGCACCATGTCAAGTATAGTACATAGCCTGGTATTCGGTCCCTAGGCAAGTGCAAGTAATTTTATAAATTGACACGTATGCACTTTGGGGTCCCTTAAAAGCGGTGCAACATTTGGTCGGTTTCTCTCAACCTCTCTTCCTCGCATTCCCCGACAATGCGTCTCTCTTCCTTCGCCTCTGTGGCTTCTGCTGTCGCGCTTGCGTCCCTTGCCGCTGCAGATGCCGACGCTGAGAAGGCCTCGGACGTTATCAGTGTCACCCAAGACACTTTCGAGTCCGTTGTCCACCCAGAGCCACTGATCCTTGTCGAGTTCTTTGCTCCATGGTGCGACAGCAGCTGCCATTTGAAATCACGGATCTTAACCAAAACATAGGTGTGGACACTGCAAGGCATTGGCTCCCCACTACGAAGAAGCAGCTACCACTCTCAAAGAGAGCAACATCAAGCTTGCCAAAGTGGACTGTGTCGACGAAGCTGAACTTTGTCAGCTCCATGGTGTTCAGGGTTACCCGTATGTCGTTCCCTGTTCCAGATTTCGTGAGCCGGTGTTTACGTTCTCTCGCATTCCTAGAACCCTTAAAGTATTCCGCAATGGCGAGTCAACCGATTACTCTGGACCCCGTAAGGCAGATGGCATCGTGGGCTACATGATCAAGTCCGTACTGTTATTTACACGTGAGTGCGTTGTGGTTGACGCGTATGTCTAGGCAGTCGTTGCCTGCAGTCTCGCAAGTGACCGCCGCCAACCTCTCGGAGTTCCAGAATGCTGACAAGATTGTCGCAATCGCGTATCTTACCTCCGAAACTGATGCGCCTGCGGCAGAATTCAGTGCGACTGCTCAAAAGCATCGTGATAGCTACCTTTTCGGTCTGTCCACCGACCCGGAGGCCATTGCTGCGGCAGGCATTGCTCCTCCGGCCATTGTTGCGTACCGCAATTTCGATGAACACGAGACAGATTATCCTTACCCAGTCACATCCGCTACCGTCAAGGATGTCGAGGAATGGATTCAAGAGCTTTCCATTCCTCTTCTTGGGGAAGTCAATGGTGAAACTTATTCTATCTATGTTACTAGCGAAAGGCCCTTGGCCTACCTCTTCATTGATCCAACTGCTGAGGATAGTCAGAATTATATCGACTCGCTCAAGCCTGTTGCATCCCTATATCGCGGTAAAGTCAACTTTGTCTGGATCGATGCGACCAAGTTTGCGGATCATGCCAAGGCATTAAACCTCCCAGAACCCAAATGGCCCAGTTTTGTGATTCAAGATCTTCAGAAACAGCTCAAGTATCCTTACGACCAGGAAAAGGATGTTGAGCCCGGTACAATTTCGGCATTGGTTGCTGACTACCTTGATGGCAAACTCCTCCCGAAGCTGAAGAGCCAGCCAATCCCTGAGACTCAGGATGAGAGTGTGTTTACCCTCGTGGGCCAACAGTTTGAAGAAGTTGTTTTCGATGACTCGAAAGATGTTTTCATCGAGTTCTATGCTACCTGGTACGCCCGTCATCTTTCGTTTCTGGCTGTTGATGCTATAATACGTTGCACCATGAAGGTGTGGCCACTGCAAGCGGTTGAAGCCGACTTGGGATTCTCTCGGCGACCACTTCTCCAATGTAAAAGATCAGATCATCATGTAAGGGATTGACAATTGATTGCTCCCGATCAAAAGCTTACGATATCCCCCCAGTGCCAAACTGGAAGCACAGGAAAATGATCTCCCAGCGTCTGTTCCCTTCCGCATTGGGGGTTTCCCAACATTGAAGTTCAAACCCGCCGGTTCACGAGAATTCATCGATTACGACGGTGACCGTGCATTAGAGAGCCTAATCGCTTTCGCTGAGGAGCATGCAAAGAATGATCTGAAGCCCAAGATGGTCCCAGAAACACCAGTGGATGCTCAGGTTGTTTTTGAGACCCCGAAGGACGTGCATGATGAACTATGATATGCGACGATCGTGGTAGATTAGAAGATCAAAACACGGTTGTTTCTATCTTGAATTCATATGATTTTGATCTGCAAATCTAATGGGCCCGAGGACGAGACATGGAAATCCATGAAGAATACTAAAGTTTGACTTCTTTGAGGCCATCCTTCCAGAAAGTGAAATATGCTAGAGAAAAAGTGGGTGAGAAGTGACGGATAGGTAAGAAAGGCCTACGGGTTATGCCATCCTCCTGGTGTCGAGGTGAGCATAAACTCGAGGTTAGAGATAAGAAACTCACGCGGTAGTTGAGTAGGGCAACCAAACCATCCGGGTTCATACTTTCGCCGGTGTGCTGAAGACCGTTCAGAATGCAGACGAGAGAGGAGGTGAGGCTCACAAATTCATAGTCCTTGAAGTTACTAACTATCTTTTTAACGTAGGCACTGGCGCCACTTTCAAATTCCTTGACCCGCTCTGGATTATGTTTCTGTAAATGTTCCTTGACTGCTTTCATGTAGCCCTGTGCAAGTGGAATGAGGAGACAGGACGCGGAAAGGCTTGCGCCTACCTTGATGTGAACTAAGTAACTTTTCTTGTCAAACGAGGTTGACTGAAGGCGGAACGAGTGTGCCACGTTATTCACTTGGGAGGAACCTTCCTCAAGGGTCTCCTCCTGCTCCTCTGTGGAAGGATTGGCCCCTGAAAAAGTGTAAGCAATAAAGATATACAAGAGTGTTGTACGTGCCGATGTCGATGTCTGCGCCAGCTTTGACGGTGATGAGTTGGCAATCTACCTCGTAGACGATATCATCGATGAGCTTGCTGAACAGAGAGTGAGGGAAGGGAGCATGGATTCAATGAGGTGAACGCACACGGGGAAGGCATCAGAGAACATCTCATCGTCAGTTAGGACGTCTGTGTAGAGCAACATGGTTGTATCAAGTCAAGAGCACGCCATTGCGATCATCACGATCATCTTATCTCTGTTCGGGGGTCTATTCCACTGTCCGGGGTCTTGTTACTTATGTATTGGTGGTCTACAGTCGATTTGGACGTGCTGATGGACTACCAGCCGGTGCTCGTGCAGAGACCGCCCAGGACACGGCAAAGTCATAGCGCAGAATCTCACTATTGGCGTCAGTTCAAGCGCCCGGTATTCATCAAGGAATACGCTCCCGTCACGGCGGTACACTTTTCTCCTACAAAACCGCACAGGTATGCGGTCACCGCTGCTACGCGTGTACAGATATACGCTCCACGTACACAACAGGTCGTAAAGACCTTATCCAGGTTCAAGGACGTCGCACGTTCAGCCAACATTCGTCCAGATGGAAAACTCCTTGTCGCAGGAGACGATACGGGCCTCGTCCAGCTCTTTGACCTCAATTCTCGCGTCATCCTCCGCACGTTTGATTCACACAAACAGCCCGTTCACGTCACCAAGTTCTCGCCCCTCACCCTTACCCATGTCCTTTCTTGCTCCGACGACACCACCGTCAAAATTTGGGACATCCCCTCCCAGTCTGAGATCGTCACTTTTGCAGCCCATTCCGACTACGTCCGTTCAGGCCAGATCTCCCCCTCCAATCCCCATCTCATTCTCACCGGTTCGTATGATGCGACCCTGAGGCTCTTCGATTCGCGTACAGGTCAGTGTGAGCTCCTTATGGGTTCTACTTCACCCAGCGCATCTCCCGTCGAGCAAGTCTTCATGCTTCCATCTGGTACCATTGCCTTGTCTGCAGCAGGCCCCATATTACGCATGTGGGATCTCAATGCCGGTGGTCGCTGCATTCGTGCCCTCTCCAACCACCAAAAAACGATCACATCCATTACTTTTGATGCCAGCGTCGCTCGTCTCCTCACGGGCAGCCTCGATCAGATGGTAAAAGTGTACGACATTTCTAATTACAAGGTCGTCCACACAATGCGTTATCCTGCCCCAGTACTCTCCCTGGCCATCTCTGTACGAACAGTCGCCTTATCCCATTAGATTATGGCTCACTCTGCTCATAGCCAGACTCTACGCATATTGCCGCCGGGATGTCGGATGGAACCCTCTCCGTCCGTCAACGACAGCCCAAGGCATCCCAGAGTAGTACAGACTTTACCGGTGCTATCGCTACAGGCACCTATGAAACCTTTTTGGGCAGTACTCTCTCATCGGTAGGCCAAGGTCGCACCAAAACCAAAACCAAAACCAAGTCAACCGTTCGCGGCGATGTTGATGAACTCAGAGTGGAGAGCAGACGAGCACCCCGTCTGAGAGAATATGACCGTTTGCTTAAATCGTTCAAGTATTCTGCGGCTTTGGACGCCGTGCTAAGAAAGGTACGATTCCTTTCTCTTTTTCCTCTTCCAATGTCTTACTCCACCTGAGGACATCCGTCCTATAATCACGTTCTCGTTGATACAAGAACTCATTCATCGCGATGGTCTTCGTAGCGCCCTTTCTGGCCGAGATGACGTCTTATTGGAGCCTGTCTTGCGTCTCCTTGTCAAACATGTCACCGATCCCCGCTTTGGGGAGATGGTTTGTGACATCTCCACGTTGCTTATTGGTACGTACGCCTCATGCCGTAAACTGGTAGCATGTTGACCTGAAAAAATACATCATCAAGATATGTATTCCCCCGTTTTAGGCCAATCTCCCCTCATCGATACATTATTCCTTCGCCTTCGAAGGAAGATCCTTGCGGAAATTCGCTTCCAGAAGGAGTTGATAAAAACAAGGGGTACACTAGAGATAGTGTTTTCCTCTGCTACCCTCGTGTCCACACCGACCTCACCACAAAGTGCCTAGTTTGACTGCAAGAATGTGATAACGATACTCTGATGACTTTTCATGAGTATCCCTCGAGGAAAGCAATGAGATTCTCGAGGATCGCCTTCTGGGTCATCCCCGCTTGAGTCTTGTCACCACCTTGACTTTCGTCAGACCCGTCTAGATCAATGTTGTCGTGGTACGTTCTTAATGTCTGAATAACGTTCTTGAGCGACAAGTTCTTTCTCTCCAACATTTGCGTGATATGAACTCGGATCTGCAACCGGTCAAGGGAGGATCCAGCCATATTCGGAAAACTTACACCATCGTCTTCCATAGCAATCCAAGCCAGGATATAGTCCAAGGTCTGTAGAGTAAATAATCCACCATCCAGACGACGCAAGTAGAACAAATCCTCGTCTTCTGCGTCTATCATCCCATCTTCAGCAAATAGTTCCTAGGTAGACCTACTTGAATCAACTATTTTCAAAATCAAAACCAAGCGCACCTTTTTTTCTGCATCGATCTCTGCATCAATGGAGTTCAGTCGAGTAAGGGCGCTTTCTCTTATTTCCAAGAGCTTGTCCACCTTGACGTAATCACTTTCCACAAATTTTGCCAACAATCGCATCCGGTCTGTGGAGTCAGAAGGAAGATTCGACAGAAGTGACGATATGATTCCTAAAATATGAGAAACGTCTTCTGAAGCTGGTGCTGACACTTTTTGCTTCTTCGTGGCCTATGGGTCCATGTAAGTAACAGGTCGATACGGTCGGTCTCGAATGAACCTTGCCCATGAATACCGCGAAGAGTGTCTTGAGTCCTAAGGCTTCCACGAAATTGGAGCATAAATCAGAACCCGCTGGTCCCGACATCGCGTAATTTAGTATCTTTATTGACCGAGACTTTGACTGGAGCTTCTCCCTGGTCGGCTGTTAGTAAAATGCAAACGCAACCATCACATTACCAACTTCATCATCAAAACCATAAGGTCTACGCCTTCGCTCACTAAGAACAGTGACTTGATCTCAGGTTCCGCCAGTGCTGAACACAAGGTATCAAACAGATTCTCCATGAACTCTGTTTCGTCCGCATCCACGGGTGAGCGATGCCGGAAATGCTGGTCACCCGGTGAGAGTTGCATACATCCCCAACTTGACTAACGCTCACTGAAAGCACTTTGAGGATGGCCTCGACGCCATCCTTTTTTCCGAGTTCTTGTCTATTTAGGACGCTGTTTTGAAGTAGAATTGAAAGCAACTCTGCAGCATAACTGCGATTCTCGTCGTGGGTCTTTGATTGAATACGCTCCAACAGCCAACTCATTATTTTCGTCTTGGCCACAAATTCCACAGATAGATCGGGATTGAAACCAAAAATATTCTCAAACACACCTGTACGCAGGCTCTTAGGACTGTATCCCAATGGATTTGGAAATCCTCACCAAGAATGTGAAAGACGCCCTGTCTGTCAGATTCTTCCTCTTCTTTCATTCGAGAGAGATTATCCACGAGTAGTTCGAGCACCGAATTTTCTACCTGATGGAGTCGTGCCATTAAGTGAAACTTTGGGAGGCGCCTTGACCTTACCAACGCCTCAATCAGCATCTTGAGAGCCGGTTGGTTTTCTTCTTGTTCGTCTTCGTCCCCTTCATTTCCAACGTCTTCGTCGGTCAATTCATGAAACACCTCGACTGCGTCAATGACTATGTCAACATTCTCGTGACTGAGCAATCCGACCAACAGAGACACAATCCCAGAGCGGACCATCTCTGGGTATGCAAGAGCAGGGGACTGCGCTAGGGGTAATAGGGACCTGATCGCACTATCAAGGTCCGCTTCGGAGTCAATGAACCTGGTTGAGATGGTTAATCCTGCCCAATTCGCTACAGATAAACCCACTTTGAGGGGTCATTCGGGTACTTGGACCGCTGGTCTTGATTCTTATTTACTGCGCGTTCCAATCGCAAGAGTGTTCTTCGGATGCTGGTGATCGTCACTTCGTCTGGCTGAAAACAGAATGGCTAAGGACGGTCACAGAACTCCATGTGCATCCGGACTCACATCATTTGGGACACCTTCCCCTTCTGCTTTCTCAAAGACACTCAAGATTTCCTTTTGTTTGCGCGTAAGGCCCCCACCATAGAAGCGACCCTCCTCGTCTTCTTCGGCATAATAATCCGCATCACCGCCGGGTGCAAACGAGGGATCGACGCCATCCTCAGCTTCGTCTTCCGCCGTGGCGCGTCTTGAACTCGAATTGGGGTGACCGGTAGGTTCTTCAACGGCCGTCTGCTGGGATGAAGGACGTAAACCATTGGACTCTTCGAATCTCATTTTCTTGAGCATTTCTGGGGTGGGATTGTCTGGTAGCTTGCGCTTTGCGCCAGCAGGAAGCTTGGGCACCTATTGCATGGCTCTACGGGGTGGGTGCAATGATATGAATGGGATAAAGCACTGACTTTGAACAGCTTGTTAATGTCCATGTCATGAAATAAAGCCGACAGGCGAAATAAAGATTGTCAACGTAGGCAGAAGTAGGACCAGTTGGAATTATCGAATCAGGTGACACAGAAAGTCAGTGTAATAGTTAATTGCATGACCTAAGCACTCCTACAAGTATGTGGTACTTGGCAAGAACACATATGTCAGAAAAACATGTATTATATTACATCCAACGAGCCAAGAGCGGACGAGCTCTGGACAGAGAGCTAAAACAATCCCAGGAGTGTCAACCTCATTCACATTTCCTCACCAAGCAAGGCATTGTGATGTCAGATGGTGTGAGCGTGGCTCAAGACTCTTAACAACCCAACGTACTGGTGATACTACATCTATTTGCGACCTCCTACGTTGAAATGATTGGTATCAGTACGGCTTGCGTCGATTCTTCTTCAAGTCACTCTCCAGTTGTTTCGCCTTCCTGTGTCCGATTTCCACTGGTCTGATAGCTGAATCGTCCGCCTTCTTAAGCTTGACAGGACGATTTCCAACATACTTGCCTATTTACCACTTGAGCGGGTGCACGTGGGCGAGAGAGACAGTGAAATCTGCTTACCATCCATTTCCTTCCATGCTCTTAAGAAGTCCTCCGGATCTGAAAATGCAACAAATCCATACTTGGCCTACGCGCACAATGCGTGAGTGATCAGTTAAAATATGACGCAATAAAGACACATTACCTTTTGGCTCAGTCTATCTCGGATGACACGGGCCTTCTGGAATGAAGGGTACTTATTGAAAGCATTAGCAAGAACGTCGTCAGATACATCATTGCTTAGATCTCCGACAAACAAACGAAACCAGGCTGGAACATGGTTAGAAGCAAGGAGACGAGAAAACAAGGGGGAAACTTACATGGATTCCACTCAAGAAGCGTTTGGTCTTCCCAAACTTTGCCTCCACCCTTGCGCAGGACAGTCGTCCTCTTCCCTCCTTTTGCAAGCTTTCCACCGGCTCCTCCACGTTTATCGATCATTGCACCTGGTACATAGACACTTTGTTGTGCAAGGATGCCAACGTCATATTCGTAAGCGTTTGCTGGTACCGGTGCACTATGTGCGGACGAGGAGCCTGCGATGGGATACATGGGGCCATTGTAAGGCTGATGGTAAGGGTTGACCTCGTATGCTGACTGTTGTTGGTTGTATTGCGAGTAGTACTGCGACGAATCCATAATTTGGGTTTGGGTGAGAGTGCAGTGGCCAGCCAGTTATCAGAGGTGTAGAAATTATGTAATATTACTGCAAAACACAACAAGATCAAACAAAAGTCGATCCTAGACATACACACATGATTCGGGTCTGCTCGTTGCCACAGGCGCTCCTCAAGTTACTTCAAGGTAATTCCCGTGTTCAGCTCGATTTCGCGACCATGCCGTGTCAAAGGTGACTCGGAATAGCCATCTCGTCGCATTTCGCATTTCGCGGGGTGGATGATTCACGACACAGCAAGATGATGATGGCTGCTTCACTAATTCATCCCCTTTCAGATGCCGTTCGTCAAAAAGATCAAGTCAGACGCCTACTTCTCGCGTTTCCAAGTCAAGTATCGTCGCCGGAGAGAGGGCAAAACAGATTGTCAGTTACCACCTTTATGCCACGCTTTCGTTCTGACTATGTCCCAGATTATGCCCGCAAACGACTTGTCACGCAAGCCAAGAACAAATAGTACGCATACATTCACGGCTACTCTCCTCTATCTCACGTCTTGTTTAGTAACGCACCCAAATACCGCCTCGTCGTCCGCTTCACCAACAAAGAGATCATTGTCCAAATCGTCTATGCACGTCTGCAGGGTGACTTTGTATTGACTGCTGCTCGGTCCAAGGAACTTCCGAGATACGGCATCAACCACGGCCTGACCAACTGGACTGCCGGTAAGGTACTTGGTTAATCAGTGAACTGTCTCGCTAACGCCTCGCAGCTTATGCAACAGGTCTTCTCTGTGCCCGCCGTGCGTTGACCAAGCTCGGTCTCGCGGATAAATACGAGGGTATTTCCGAGCCTGATGGTACATTGAAATTGACGGAAGCACTCGACGATGAGGATGCACCTCGTCCCTTCAAATGCTACCTTGATGTTGGCTTGAAGCGTACTTCCACGGGCCACCGTGTATTTGGCGCCATGAAAGGCGCAAGTGATGGTGGTATTTTTATTCCCCATTCCGAGAGGCGTTTCCCCGGATATGACCCAGAGAGCAAGGAGCTCGACGCCGAAGTCTTGAAAAAGTACATCTTCGGTGGTCACGTTGCGGAATATATGCAATCACTGGAGGAGGAAGATGACGAACGGTGTGTATCTCCCTGAGACAGCTCAAGATCAAACATCCCTTACCACCCATCAGATTCAAGAAACAGTTTGCCTCATATCTTGCAGATGGTATAGGATCTGAGGACATCGAGGAAATTTATACCAATGCATATGCTGCAATCCGGGAGGACCCAACATTCCAACCTACAGAAAAGACAACTGACTGGAAAGCAGAATCGCTCAAATACAAGAAATTGAGATTGAGTGCCGAAGAGCGCAAGGCTGCCATCCAGGCCAAAATCGAGGCATTCAAAGCGTCTGGCGGGCAAGATGCCGAAGAGGAAGAGGAGGAAGAGGAGGAAGAGTAGGCACCTCTCATCAGATCGTCTACTTAATTGTCCTCCATGCTTTAAAATGGCCATACATGTGTTTTCATGTACAAGATATGTTATGGGATTCATGTCCTACTATGAGACAGCCAAACTTTTCTCCAAGATTGCCAACTGCCAAGCTATCAATGAGCGGTGTTGATAGGCTGTGTAAGTATATACATGTGATGCGTGATTTCCACTTCCACGCCCGACACGGTAAGCTGTGGAGCATATAGCAAAATTATCGCCAAATGATACACTGAAATTTCTGTAACTTGGTTAGTATCTTATCAACTGCGAACATTAGTGACCAAACCGACATAATGCAACCCTCCCATCTTCCGATCGTCTTGCCGCTGACCGTGTCAACGAACCAAATCCCCCCGAAATGTTCGCTGTACTGGCTGCCAGACTCGCAAAGCTTCGTGAGTAAACACTTCTCTACTTCGTCAGAGAGGAGCTGACTGAGTTGAGGAACGGATGTAATAGGTATCGTGGCCTGTGGAAGATATGCGACTAAGGAGGATGGTGACAAAAAGGTCAACCGTAATGTCTGTCTGGTTATCGGCGTCAGCCACTGCATCTGAGCGGAAAGAATATAGTTACCTTTCGTCAATACGCAAAAGGGCTTCACCACCAACTTTCTTCAAGGTATCTTCGCCTATTAATCGACATTGTAAACTTCGACCTGTCTCGCCGACAGGGTGAAATCTGAGCGTGCACGCCACGCCAGCATGCGCCAATGCAGCCACGACTCTGTCGAGTTCGACCTTGATCTTGATGCAGAACTGTTGGTACTGCAGGAGATCAATGACAGGTTGAAGAAGCTCAGAGCATGGTTGAACATTGGCCGTAGTCGATGGACGTTCAGAACCTGGAGCTGACACGCGTTTAGATTTGTCACTGGTATGCATAGCCAATAGCAGAGCTTGCAACATGGCAAGTATTAGATCGCATGTCACAGAAAGAGCCTGGGGCCCACGGGCCACTTCACGGACGTTTTCGTTGACTTCCATCTATTTTTCTATGAACCGGCGTTATCTTTCTGAACTGTCTGAAACGCACCATTTCGAACCGTAGCTCAATGCCGTGGTCGGGTTCTATGTTGATTACACGCTCGGCAACTCGGGCAGATGACGTGGGGAGGCTGCTCGCCTCCCTGATCAAAACAGAAAATATTTCCTCGTCAACGATTTCTCTCTGGGCAGATGTGAGGGACATTTCCAACGAGGGACTTGAGGAGGAGAGTTCAAGGGAGTTGCAGGCAGCTGATGTTATCCCAGCAGAATCCACGATGGTTAATGAAATTCGCAGGCGGGCTGATTGACGATGAGGGAACACGAGCATGTTAGTTTCTGTCTCATGCGTGGACAGGTGAGCTATAGCCTTCCTTCGAAAATGTTTCGGGGCTATAAAACCTGCGTGAGGCACATGAAAGTCCATCTAATCACGAGGGTGCACCTACATTCTTCCAGACCGAAAGATACCAAAAAATCCTTGGATGTTTTATCTACACCTTTTCCTATGGGTGCCCAAACGGGAAGCGGAGCAGGGACAAGACTCCAATTTGCTTTTCTGATCTTGAGGGCATCTACCCAGTATCTTTCGCTGTGTAATCTGCTCCTTTCTAGTCTAGAGGCGGCTTGCTTAAATACATCAGCAGCTTTTCTGAGCGCCTCATCTTTTCCACCAATGGTAAGTTGTGCATTGAACGCGTTGACTGAACTAATGGCTGGTGGTTTAGACACCATGCTAGCAGTTAGGGAAGTTGAGGGTAAGGAAGGCACGGGAGAAGGTTGGTTTGGTATGGTAGACGATAGAAGAAAGGAGAGGAGATCCCTAGCTTGTGTCATTTCTCCTAGAGCAATACTGAGATTTGGCATGAACAATCAGATATGAAAGATTGTAGCTACACCTACAAGAGATGTGAAGCAATCTCCACTCGCATCTTGAATAACTGATCAGATGTCATGGTTAATTTCGTGCTCTCCGCTGTGTATTCACCATCCTCTGAGATTGGTGAGCTGTCTCGCGGTGGTGCAACCAGTGGACCACTAGTAGAGAGCTGATCCTGACGCTCGAAAAAGTCGATACCTCGTTCGAGGAATATTCTTCTAAGGTTTTCCCCAAGGACTGCGGTAGGATTTTCAATTCTCTGGTGGTCATCTTAGTTCCGAGGGTAGGTTCCTGTTCTTCTTCTTC